>JAYESA010000488.1:60000-170251 GCA_036927795.1 Iris macrosiphon
AGAAGAAGAAGAAGAAAAGAAAGAAAAGAATGGAGATGGAAGAAGAGAATAGTTGTGGTTTTGATGTAGGAGGAGGGAGGAGAGAGAAGGTGGGAGGTGGGTTTCCTTAGGTTTTGGGGATTAGGGCCTGCTTGGGGAAGTATGTGTGAGGAGGCATTTTATAGGAAGGGTGATGGGGAGTGTGTGGTGAGGATGCTTCCAATTTCAAATGGAGGACTTGGATTTCTCATGAAGGAAGTTGTGTTCACACCATGGAGAGGGGGGTTTGGTCAAAACCGGTCAAGGGTTAGGGTGAGCCTTCTTCATTGGCTTGGGCAAATGAGGTGATGACACTTATTGCATTATTTGCAAATAAGTCCCTTAATTTTGGGTATTTGCACAGACACATGAAATGATGGAAAATTGGTGGAGGAATTGGTGTTTGGTGTTTTGTAGGGTGAGGGGTATTGTGTGTTTTGCATGGGCTTAATTAAAGAGGGTATTGGGTTAAATTGGGGTTAAGATGGGATTAGTCAAAGTTGGTATCCCTAATTTAATTAAAATAAATTGTCATGTGCTCTTAAATTAAATGGGGGCACATGGGGTCTCAATTTGGAGTGACACAAAGGTCATGAAGGGCGTAGGCTTGATGTCAGTCTTGGACCCTTTATTTGGTCCGGCTCAACGGGTTGAGCTGGTGTCTCAAAATTGATGGCAACGACACAGGTGCGCGACACAAGATTAAATATTAGATTTTGGATACGGGAAGTTGTGCAATTAAATTAGAGCACAAGGAATTATGATTTTGAGTGACGAAAAAGTCCAGCGCCTAAGTTGGCGTGTCAAGTCTAGACTACAATAATTTGTTGGAAATTATGTGCTAATGTTGGACTCCGAATATCGCAACAACGGTAGGGTGCACCAAGGGTTTAATTAAAGAAACAGACATCTGCAAACTTAAATCTAAACCTCAAATAACTGATGTCAAACCAAAATTTTCTAATCCATAACTCGTCTATCTATAAAAATAAATGAGGGGATTTACATGCAGTATAACCGCTCGACCATGGGTAAGAAATTATCATATGCATGGTTCAATCGATTGTTTATGTTTCTTGCATGAATTGTTAAAAAGAAACTAGACAACTAGAAAGATCACCTAATAATGCTAGCTTCACTTGTATACTTAGTATGAATTTCAATGTGAGTTTGGCTACGGTCGCTCACCAGTACATGTTGTAGTGTTGACCCATGTTTGTGGGCAAATCTTCAGGTTCTGGTAGCAAGAGCTTGACGAGCATTTTGAACCAGTGTTAGTGCATCCATCCAGCGGAGCTGTGCTCGTGCTGCTTCCTTAGCTTTCCTCTCCTTTGTGCAAGCTCTTCTTCTGCTTGTTGTTTTAATTTTGGTCCTAGTACAAGGACATAATGTGTTAGCGTTGTGGCTAGTTTTAGGTTTGTAAAAAGAGTTGTTAGCCTTCTATGACATATTTTGTAACTCAGCCAAGCAAGTACTTTGTAATCAAATCTTCAAGTATTCAATAAAGAAGTATTTTGTGTTCATATCAAATGTCTTCAACTTTGATTCTCTGCATTTTATTTTGTGCCTATATATGTATATTTTTTGTCTAACTTGTGTCTTGTGCAGGTACTATGCCTGGTGCAAGCGCAACTTAGGCTTGCACGGCATCGCGTCCAAGCGAGGACGATCGGTTCCGTAGGGACCAAGCGAGGCTTATGGGACCAGGGCGTGACAGGGCTACACGAGGTGAAGGAAGGGCAAGGATACATGGGGCGACACGAATGCGTAGGCCAAAGGAGCGGGAGGATGAAGGAAAGGATTTTGAAAAGAGAAAATAGAAATTGTAATGTAGAGGTTTGGAGTGAGGTTGGGCAGTCCTAAGTAAAATTTTCACTAACTTGACTAAAAGTTACTTCTAATCAGGCCAACACTAATACTTGGCTAGCCCTAATCAAAATTGCTACCTTTATAAATGGTCATGGTGTTATTTTCTTAGGCACTTTCACTTTTGCATCATTGACTTTTTTGGGGTTCACCATGCTAATTTAGTTTTAAAAAAAATTGAGCTAATTAGAGTTTAGACGCTAGATTTTATTCCAGCTTAGAGTTTAAGCTCTTTGACTTGTCAAATTAGAAAGTTTAGACCATAATTTTTTTTATTATACCCTTTCTAGTCTATATATTTTATTCGTTAAAAGCGGAATCATCGCCCCTTCTAGGACTATTTGGATAGAAGTGCCTCTTTAAAAGTGTAAAAGTGACACTTGCAGCATTTTGAATTACAGTGCACTTGCAGAATGTGACACTTTTCAAAGTATGTTTGAATAGAGAAAGTTTTGTCTCATGCAAGTGAGAAAAATGACTTTCAGTATTTGAATTCTATGTATGACTCTTCTCTCAACTGTTCATCTTTAAAAAAAAAATATTAAAGAGAAAAATTAAATAATAACACATACTTACCAAGCTACAAAAGAACATCAAGCATCAACTATCAATCCAATGTAGACTCGAAAAAGGGGTATTTTTTGTTACCTCCAATTGCTAATAACTTATTTGTATCACCTTCTAATTTTTTTTATTAGTGTTACCTCCAATTAGACAAAAAAAATTGGGGATAAGTATAATCCATTAACAAACTATAAATGCATGGGGTAATAGTAATTAAAAAAATAGGGATAGTGAAGTTAGGCTTAGGAAATGAAGGATAATGTTAATTAATTAAAAAAATCAGTACAACTCAAATTTTTTTTGGTAAGATGTCGAGCTTTAGGAGCTAAAGTAGACAATACTTTAAAGTGAATTCGATAAAGAACTACAATAATTTCAGAACCTTGCTTAAAGTTATAACCATATGTATTTAGATTAAATGTTATTGCGTCTAGTAAGTTAGTATCTGTAAGCGATAGGCTAAGATTAGGATAAACATTAAAGTAGACTGGTCTATGGCAAAGACTAGTCTGCATAACTCTCATAACAAAAGGTTGCCAATCTAAACATCTGGCATCTCTTAAAGAGAATATAAAAGAAGCATTTAACCCTTGAAGAGTAAGAGATTTTAATGCAACATGAATTAATCCAATATGGATAAAATTATAAGCATTATTTCCTATGTATGGTTCAAGGTCCTCGTCTGAGAGAAACTTAATAGAATGTTCGGTATCATTTACCTAAACAGTTATTTCCATAGTTTTTATAGCTATGGCAGACTTAAAGTCTAACCAACCAATTTTATTGATTTTTTTTGACTTAACGCTAGGAATCGTCCATTTATTTAATTTCTCCAAATTTGAAGGAAATTCGCTCACTTGAGCCATGAAGGCTCAATGCTAGTGAGTTCATGGTTGATATAGTTCTCAATAAACCATTTATCAAACCATTTGAGTTTATTTATTTCCTTGTGGTGATCAAAATTCCTTCATAAATATTGACAGGTTTACCTGTTACCAGAATGAAACTGCATTCGAGATATCGTTTATGAAGTTTTCATGGATCCTTCATAGGAGAAATATCACTCCTATCGAGTTTGATAATCTCATCAGAATTTAATTTCTCGGAGAAGACGGACTCAACTTCCATTACTTCTTTGTAAGAGAAGGTATTGGTGTTACTAGTGGCTGACTGTTTGCCTTTGGCATTAGAGCTGGATCCAGTTTCAATAGGCCGATTATCGATTATTTTTTGATGAGCAAAAGAGTCCTAAGGACGTAATGTCCCCTTAGACCTGCCTCTCCCTCTGGCTTGGCTGGACATCTTGCTGTAAAAATTCACGAGTAAGAAAATCAGGAAGATAATTATCTTTACCATGAATAAATTCGATATCAAAATCAAATATAGCTAATTCATCTCGTCATCTAGTAAAAAATTTGTTTAGAAGCAAGATTCTTAACATCTTTTGTAATATAGTTTAGAAGAACTGCAATCTATTCAAAGTAAGAATTTTTTGTTCAATAGATCGTACTTGGAGTTTATGAATACATTTGATAATAGAAAGGAGTTCTTTCTTTATTGTAGAATAATTAATTTGAGTATCATCCCATTTACCGAAATGGTATCTAACAAAAATAACATGATTGTTGTTAGTGGGATCAATTTGTGTAAGGATACCTCCATAACCAATATTACCAACATCGGTCTCTACAACTTTAAACCAGTCCGAATTGGCGAGATGTAAGCAAGGTAGGCGTTTAACCTTTTGCTTAATAAGCTGAACAGCTTTAGTGTGATTAATACTCCAAGGAGTCAGATTTTTTTTTAATCTTTGATATAGGATTTTTGTGTCAATAGCAATATTTTTGTAGAAGTCTGCCACATAATTAAGGGCACCAAAAATCTCTGTAGTTGGTATCAGTAATTTTATCATAACATTTTGAAGCAAATTCGATACTTCTGTCAATGGAAATAATAGTATTATTAACAATGTTATGTTTTAGAAATCTTATTTCGATCTGAAATAATTTTATTTTAGGAGCAGAAATAACAAGACAATTTTTAATAGCTAAATGTCGAAAACTATTTAAATGCTTAAAATGCTCGTCTATAGTATTAGAAAATATTAATATGTCATCAATGTATGAGAGTATAAAAGAAGAATATTGAATAAATATTTTATTCATGATATTCTGAAATTCAGTAGGAGCATTTTTTAAGCCGAATAGCATAATATTCCATTCATAGTGTCCGAATAGGACTGTGAATGTTGTTTTGTATTTATCCCTTTCTTCAATTTGAATATGCCAGTAACCTTACTTCAAATCAAATTTAGAGAAGATTTTTGCTTTAACAATTCTGTTAAGCAGATCATTTTAATTAGGAATTGGATATCTTATCGACTTCAAAACTTTATTAAGAGGTTTGTAGTTAATAACTAACCTTGGAATACCTCTTTCTTTTTCAGCATTATTATTAACATAAAATGATGTGCAACTCCATGGAGAGTAAGATTTTTGAATAAGTTTTTTATCCAGAAGATCATTAATCTCTCGAGATAATTATTATTTATTTGATAAGGTATAAACTTAGTCGGAATATTTTTTTCCATTGAAAGATTCTTTATAAGGAAGAGAAATGATATGTTGCTTTCTATCCCAAAATGTATTTGGGATATTGCTACAAGTTTGACATATAAACTCGTCTTCAACTTGTTTTATTTTATTTTTTGTTTCAAAATTTTCAAGCTGGTGAGAATTAGATAGCTGAAAAAATTCTTCTTTTATAAAGTTTATCTGATTAGTTTTCAGATCAACTTATTTTATTTTATTCAAAATTTTTACCACAGGATTTGTGATAAATTCAAATATAATATCTTTTCCCTTGTAACAAGTAGAAATTCCTTGCTTGTTTATTTCTTTTATGGGCATGAGTTTTTTTAGAAAATGAGTTCCTAGAATAACGTGTTGTGATATCTCTTTTATAACTATAAAGTGTAAGGGAATACAAACTTTATTTTTACAGATATGAACATTTGTAACCTTAAAATGTGTTGTAAGAGCTTTGTTATTAGCAACACTCAAAGTCTGAGTAGTGCGCTCATAATATTTTAAAGAAATAAATTCTTCTTTGACACAGTTCAAATCAGCCCCACTGTCAACTAAAGCTATAAGATTGTAAATCAGTTATTCATTATTTACAATTAGATCGATCTTTATATACCATTTATGGGTAATAAAAAGATCTATTTTTGATAAAAATAAATTATTAATGGATTTTTTTTTGTTTCTCATAGAAACATATTGGATTTGTGGATCGATAGATTTATTCTCGTTATCACTATTATTTATTCGAGAATGTTCGTTTATTTCTTTGTTGAGAATAATTTTATTGTAGGATTTAACATCATGTTTAATGAGAGCAAGCCTTTGCTGAGTTATTTCATCTCTAGAATTTAACTCTTTGATTTCTTTCTTCAAAGTTTTTAATTCTCTTTGAAGATCATTAATAGAGATAGTCTTAAGATCTTTTTCTTTTCTTCGGGCTAAGACTTTTGTCATATTATAAGGAGTAAATCTAGGAGAAGTTTCCTTATTATCTTCTTGCAAAATTTCAATAATTTTTGTTTTCACATTTTGGCTAAGTTCATTAGTCAATAGTGACTCCATAATTTCTTTTTTATCTTGACTGGTCAATATATTAATTGAAAGACCATTCATTTCAACAACAGACTTAAAATAGTCAACTTTACTGTTAATGGTACATGTTTTACAGTCGCAGTTAGTACCACAATCAGTAGCATAGTTCAGAGACTCATCACTAGATGAATCAGATTCATAATCAGAATTAATCATGATTTTTAATAGAGTCATTTTCAACCCTTCATCTTCGATCATATCAATATTTTGTTTAGTATAACATCTATTCGAATAATGGCCTAATTTGCCACATTTGAAACACAACACTTTTATTAGAACTTTTATTTTTTAAGAATTATTTTTTCCTTATAGGAAACCTCTTTCTCTTTTCAGGAAAATCTTTATGATATTTTCTTTTAGAAGAATAACTCTTCCTTCTGTAAGACTTTTCTTTAGAAAAATGTTTACTATTATCAGGAGGTTTAATAGACTCCATAGCGAATTGGCTACAGAATTCTCCCAATTATTTTCTTTCAGATAATCTTTGAGATTTTAATTGATTCTTTAATTTCAAGTCATTACAAAGAGATAACCCCTCTTTAATGCATGCATTAACCAGGTTTCCATAAGTGAAATCACTGTATGCTATAATTCCATCATTATTATTTCTCATTTCTTGTCTAACCTTTTCAACAAACAGATTAGGAAGACCATCAATAAATTTACATTTTCAGTGTGCAGAGTTTGCATCACTTAATTGCATTACTCTATTTAGAAATATATCTTTATACCATCTAAAATGAGTTAGAGTAGGACATCGAAGATTTTGTAGTAGAGTTCTGATTCGTTCACTGTTATTAGAGACTAAACCAGTAAAATGACACAGGCAGTGCTTATCAAAGTCATGACACTATCTTGTATTTCATTATTATTCTCAATTTTGACAACATTAGCAATGTCTGTCTTTTGTTCAGGGGATAGCCAATGATCCCACCAGCCCTTCAAACTGTGGTAAAACCACATGTAATAAAGCTAGCAATAGCTCGATCAGTGTTATTGTTTGAATGACAAACGGTAGCAAACATTAACATCCAGTGCATTTGATCACATATTTGTTTGTCAGAGCAACCATCTATGTTCCATTCATAGATATTGCCACTACTATAGTTATTTTGAATGATATTATCATTTTTTTCATATAAAACATCCATAGGGGTAAGACGTTTATAGTAATATTTTTGAAGATTAGGCTTCTTATGTTGTTGTTGCATAGGCAGAACTGTAAACACACTAATTTTTTAGAATTTAATTTAAAATTTTCATTAATTATTATTGTAGAAATTTTTATTATTGTTAGTTAATTATAATAAATATTCGTTCATGGATTTTTTTTTGTATTAAATTAATTATTAAAATAAGGCAAAAAATATATTTTTGGGTGTAAAATTAATAATAGAATATTGTGTAATTGTTTTGAAATTTATTGGGGTCCAAAACTATTTTTAATGGCCATATATAGTCACGACCCGCACCCGGAAATTCGGGCACGAGTGCGTGGGTACGTCCAGCCTACGCCGCAGAGTCGGCGGTAGCACGCTGTCTAGGTCAATCCATTATTTGCTAACTAGCTCATTCACAAAAAATATAGGCAAGATAATAATGAGAATGAAACTTAAGATTTCAACTAAAAATAAATGTGATAGCAGATTCAAATGTTTTAGTACAGGAATTCAATATTGAAATCGGGGACAAACCCGATAAATAAGATAAGAATATAAATGAAAGATAGCTACTACTAGCTACTCAGCAGCAGGAGTCTCCTGGGTGGGTTCTGGCTCCTCATAGGTATCATCAGTCCCCTCATAGGGACCATAATAAGTAGGGGCAAGATCCTCATCATCGCCTAAATCAACAGATCCAGTCAGGAAAGGAGCAAAGTACACAGTGCACAACAAGATTAAACTAAATATTTTATAACAATTAAATATTTGATATCATGTTGAGAAACAGCATAACAGAACATTATTATCTCAGAGTTAAACTGTAAACAGGAATATGAGAAACAGAACTAAATGAAACAGGAAATGAAACTATAATAGCCAGCAAGAAATATAACATGAACAGAAACTATATGTGTGGACTTGTGTTTGTTTTAGAATACATAGTTGGCATGTAGGGGTTTATAAGGCTAATCCGGCCGTCATGAATGGCTATTAAACAGGGAAAATCGAGATCTGGCTGAGGTACAGTCGTGTACCAACAGCTATTAAACATGACAAGGGGAAGGATAAACTACATGCCTTCTAGGTATTCTCTCACCCGACATAAAAAACAAGACAGGAACTACCAATATTCAAGACATGAAATTCAATATTTCTAACACGATGTGTAATCATCAAGGGTACATGTAAGACAGGGAATTAATTATCACAATATATAAAGATTAACTTGAGGTGCAGGTACTTGCCTGTTGTTTGGATCTGATTAATTTAGCTCTTGGGAGAAATTTCCAGAGATGAGTCCAAAAGCTGAAATAGACATTACCATTATGCTCAAAAGATGTCAAATAGCTAGAAACGCCTGTCCTTGGGTCCAATTTGGAGACAAGGGCAAAAATGGCAGTTTCGGGTCAAAACGGGGTCCGCCGGTGGGCCCGCTTTGCACCGAAAAATGTGTCCGGGTCAAAGGTCTCCAAATTCACCAAACTTAGTGTCAACAGGTCAGGAACGCTGATACGAACCCAACAGAACTTCCAGATTTGGATTCCGATGAGCCGAACACAAAATCGTCCGTCGAGCAGGGCCTGTGGGGCCCACGACACGCGATTTCGTCAACGTTCTCAGAATCGAACCAAACTTGACCCACAGGACCAGCGTATCGCTACGAGTCCGATGGCACAAGTTTTGTCTCGATCCGACGTGTGTGCACGAAGTTAGGATGAATTGCAGAACAGGCGGATACGGGGCGATGTCCGCGGATACGAAGTTAGGATGAATTCCGGTGTGCACGCACACCCGAATCAGCTTCCACTAAAACTCACATGTCCGTATCGACGATGCGTACGTATCTGTGAAGACCGCACGCGACCAAGTCGTCCCGTTTGGCGGGGCGGACTCAGTTCCGGGGTAAAACAGGGTCTGGTTTTTCCTGTTTTTGGATCGCGGTGTGCGATCACCACAGGACGCGATGCCCCGAACAGTTTGTCCGGACACCGAGAGGGTCATACAGGCTTCACAACGCAATTTGCGGAAACGAAAACAGAGCTACGAGGCGAAAGTTACACGCACCTGAAGGGGACCCGAAAATCAGGGTCGAGTCGTGTCCGACACGTGTCCGACTCGTGTCGGACACAGGGTCTGAATTAGGGCTAGGGTTAGGGTTTGCAGGCGGAGCTCCGGCCGTAGACGGCAGGGCGGGCGGCGGAGGAGGCCAAGGCGGCCGGGGACTTCGTCGTCGGGGATCTGGGCGCAGGGCGACGTCGCCGGGGACGGCTCAGGCGGAGCCGACGGGGAGGGCTGCTGCTCGAGGTCGGGAAGAAGAGGGAGGAGGGGATGAGGGGCTGGCCGCCGGAGGGCTGGCCATGACGAGGGGAGAGGGAGGAGGCCGGGGCAGCACGGCGGAGCGGAGGCGAGTGCAGCGGGCGGTGGTCGGAGGAGCTCGGGGCTAGGGTGGCGGATCTGGCCGGAGGGGGGGTCTCGGCTATATATAGGCGGAGAGGGGCGGGTTTTAGCCGGGGATGGCGGAGGAGGGCGGCTATGTGGCGGAGAAGGCGGGGCGCTGCGGAAGAGGGGGTCGACGTGGGGCTGGCCGTCGGAGGCGGCGGTGGACGCGGGCTCGCCGGAAATCGCGCGGGGGCGGGGACTGGGTCAGGGGAGAGGGGTGCAGGTTGCGGGTGCGGGTCGGGTTCGGGTAGACCCGACCCGACCCAATAGTGGAGCGGGCTGGGCCGGGGTAGTGGGCCGCGGGCCGGGCCGGAGTTAAATCAGAATAATAATAGTAATAATAATAATAATAATAAGTAAATAAATAAATAAATAGTTAATTAGTTTTTAGGTAATTAAAAATAGGTCCGGGGTCCAATAAATTCCAGAAAAATTACCCTAAGTCCAGTTTTTTTATTTTACACCCAAAAATATTATTTTCACTATATTTTAATGTTATTTATTATCAATTAAAAATCATGTAATAATTTAAAATCCTAATTTTATTTACAGAAAATTCCCAGAAAATTCTAGAAAATTATGAAAAATTCCAATTTTAATATTCTTGCAAAATCTGGGGGTTTACAACCTACCCAACTTATAGAAATTTCGTCCTCGAAATTTAAATTATGGCAGGGTTCGCTCTGTCCAAACTCACTTGATTATAGTCTAACGGGTTTCTCTCAGGGGGACATTGCGGTCGCTACCCAACTTATAATTTTACCCATATCCTCTAAGGCTGGACAACTAGTAAGGCTAGGTCCCAACTTAATAAATCATGGTATTGAATCTTCAAGTCTGCAATACAAAACACAGTACCTAGGGTCTTGCCTTAGTCATAAAAGGTTATCATCAATTCATCCAGTCTGAGGGGTATGTCTAGTACTACAAATCAACTTATACCAACCACAGGTTTTTGTCTTTCCGAGATAAGGGAAGACGAGGATCAATAATAAAGAGTTTTAAGGGCAAGGTGGTAGAACAGAGGTATAGGGATCAAGGCGTTTTAAGGAATTCTAATGGGAATTGTCAGGCGGTTATGGATTGAGATTCTATTCTGGTAATCATTTATTCGTATGCTCGTATTAGTACAGTTATGTAACTGATAAGATATGCTTAGCATATTTTAGGGACAAGTATACTAGTCAACTATATATCTC
This sequence comes from Iris macrosiphon, assembly GCA_036927795.1. Classification (NCBI taxonomy): domain Eukaryota; kingdom Viridiplantae; phylum Streptophyta; class Magnoliopsida; order Asparagales; family Iridaceae; genus Iris; species Iris macrosiphon. The sequence goes on from JAYESA010000488.1 coordinate 70,927, forward strand.
AATCCACATAAAGTAGTCGTGCGAAGTGCGAATCAAAATGCACTAAGGTTGATCAGACCGTAGTACACTGATTCTGAGTAGACCCTTGTATTAGTGGGGTTGATCAGGCCTCAATAATACAGATGTCGTGAACAAGCCCGATAAAGAGTAGGCTTGCAAAACTAGGCTAAAAATAGCAGCATCAGTCGAGTTCAGCAAAATTAAGTGCGCTAGATGATGATGAAAAGAGGTACAAATTTATTGAAGTCTACAGAATAACACAAAATAAGCACAATAGCCAAAAGCCTAAGGAATCTATACAGTTATCAAATTTAAAAGCATACTAGGTTATTTAGCAAGTTCAAAAATTACTAGGTTGGGGCTGAGGTCACGAACCAATAGGCACGAAAACAATACTAGAAAAGGTATCTACGAATCACTTACGCGCATTAGCTGCTTCCGGAGTCTGCGCGTTCTCCACGGTCATCACGTAAGCTTGTCCGCGTCCTGGAGCAGTGGGGCAGTCCCTCACTTGATGTTCTAGTGATCCACAATATAGACAGGCACCCAGTCTCTTCCTACAAACTTGCCAGGTGTGACCTTGTTTTTGGCAAAAGTTACAAGCAGCCGCTTGTTGGTTCTGTCCTTGAACCTGGTGTTGGGGTGCTGGAGCTCGAGGGAGAGGACGCTGAGTTTGCTGCGGGGCCCTCTGCTGTTGCTGTTGTTGAAAAGGGCGTTTGTTGGGTCCTGCATTTCCGGTATCTCTTTCTCGCTTCAGTTTGTGCCCCATATCTCTCTCTACGCCTTGTGCCACGCTCAGGATTTCCTCATAGGTGCGTGCTCGGCTGGTGGTGACAGCAAGGCGAATATCCGGAGACAACCCCTTCTTGAATCTACGGGCTCTGTCCTCCGGGGTACGAACCATGTACTCCGCAAAGTGGCTTAACCTGCTAAATTCAGCAGTATACTCATCAACAGTCAGGTTACCTTGCTCCAGTCTCTCGAATTGGCTTTCGAGAGCTTCCCGAGCCACCTCGGGGTAAAATTTCTCCTTGAATAGCCTCTTAAAATCTTCCCAGGTGAGGTCAGGAGCAGATAGTTGGGGTTCATCTCTGAACCAGGTCCGAGCTATGTCGAACAGTTGCAGGCTTGCGGACTCCACTTTGAGATCATCAGGAACCCGAGCAGTCTTCAGGAGTCTCTCTACGTTCTCTATCCATTCATCGGCATAGAGAATGCCTTCAGTTCCGTAGAATTCCAGGGGTCTTAGGTTCTTGAAATCTTTGGCACTTCCTGGCCTCTTTTGTGGCGACTCCTGGGACCTAAGTGTAAAACCCCCTTCCTAGAAAATCGTATATACCCTTTATTTATTAATTATTAATTAAATTATAGTAATTAGAGCTAAATAGGAGAAATAGATTTTTAATAATTTTTATGTTAGGTGTTCGGGCACTTAGATGACTTGTGGGACCATCAGGAATTTTTCGGAATTTATTCCATGTAGGAGACCCCTTGAGCAGTTGCTAGCCTAACGATGTGCAATACCCTAATCTATAAATTTTCTTATGAGTATAAATATATATATATATATATGTATATACAAATATATATATGTATATATATATTTTATTTAAAGAAAGGAAAAGAAAAGAAAAGAAAAGAAAAGAAAAGAAAAGAAAATAAGAATATTATATTAACTAATATAATAATAATAATCATAATAGCTACTAATCCCATCTACTAGCATTTGCTAGCAAGTGCAGCAACTTGCTTGAAACAAATCGTGGCAAAATTGCAATCGCCACTAGCGGCCAAAAGGAAGCCCTTGCTTCAGCGCCTGGGAAACCCGTCGACCCCTTTACTTGACCCGCTCCATATATCCCCCTCTCTCTTCTTATATATAACATATATATATATATATATATATAGTTAGCTCTTCCAAAACCCTAACCTAAAACTCCAGACTTCCCCTTCCCATCTAGAGCCGTCACCGCAGCCAGAGAAGCCTCCCCAAGCCATCCAACCATCCCGTCGACGCCGACATCGCGAACTGCAGTCTCTCACTCGAGGCACCTTCGCTCCGGCGTAATTTTCCGTTGACTCGCTCGACCAAACGCAGATCCATTTTTATAGGTATGATCTTCCCTTAACCCTCTAAAATATTTGTTTTATAGTCAACCTCGAAAAACGTGTGCCCCTAGGTGAAAAATAGCGCCCAAGTCAGCGCGAGCAGACAGAATTCTGCAATCGCAGAAACTTGCGATGACCACCTATATTGTCGAGTTCGTATCTCCCACCACAGAGATCCGAATTCGACGATTCTTTTTGATACCTGTAGATTACATGACCTAGTTTATTTTCTGTATTATAACTTTGTGCTATTAGTTGCTGTGGACAAAATTGTAGTCGTCACAAAACTGCGCGCACCCACTTTTTCCGGTTTTCTAAAAGTGGGAGATCGGAGCGCGCCCCGCCAAACGGGACCGCCCCGCCGTGTGCCAAGTGTACCGAATGGTGCACGCAGCATAATCGGACACGTGGAAATTCGTGGGGACTGATTTGGACGCGTGTGCGCGCCGGAATCAGGCCGTATCCGCGAACACATTCCGTGTCGCCACTTTTGTGGAACTCACGAGTATTTTGCGCACGTTTGTCAGATTGTGACGAAACTTGTGCCACTGGACTCGTGGTAACACGCTGGTCCTGTGACCCAATTTTCACGCATTTCTGAGACGGTTGACCAGTTCGCCAATTGGCGGGCCCCACAGTTGACTTTTTGGACCAAATTATGTTCGGCTCATCGGAATCCAAATTTGGATATACCGTTGGGATCGTATTGACATTTAGAGTTGTTTGACCCATAGTTTGTCCCATTTAGACACTGTTACCCTCGGCACGCTTTTCGGTGCGAAGTGGCCCACATGTGGACCCGCTTTGGCCCGAAAATGACCTTTTTGCCCCTGTGTCCAAATTGGACGTAAGGACAGGCATTTCTAGCAGTTTGACATCTTCTGAGATGGTTGGTGATATTTATTACAGCTTTCGGAGTAGTACCTACCGGATCCACCGATACCAGGACGACAGTTGATATTCAAACATCAGGCAAGTGTACCTTGCCAAACTCTGCAGCTTAGTTATCTATTTTCCTTGCTTTATATATATTGCTGTGCATGCTCAACCTAGGACCGTGTGACGTACTTAGCGTCCGATTATCAGTCGGGTGCCGACACTGTACGCAGTGTTGGGTACGGTCATCTAGAGATGGACATCCGTGACACTTTATATTCTCGTACTTGTCTTATCAAGTACCATATGACCCAGGACACTTGACACTATTCATAAGACAGGATTTTTCCGAGATATTCGTGGTGATTCTGTATAGGATACAGGACTGGACCTAGATTTTATATTCTATATACATTATGACTTGTTGCATTTAGCTATGATCGCGCTTGACATGGACATGAGACGTTATGGACATGATATGCGTGGTTACATTGGGTGGGGAGAGACACACAGGCTACAGGCTGATTATATATATATAAAACATAGTAAACACATAGTAAACACATAGTTATTGCTGCTACAGGCTCCCAGACACAGAGCTTGTAGTGGTCTCAGCCTGAGTATTCGTGCTGCTCTCACTTGCATTTCACTTAGATGGTTACATATTTACCCCATTGTTTCATTTAGTTATTTATTTGCTGCACTGTTTATTTATTTATTGGCATGAGCTTTCTTGTACCTTGCTATGTCCCCTGAGGACCTGGATCCGGATTTTGTCCCCAGATTTTGCAGACGAGGTTTATCCCGAGGTTTACGGGACCGGAGCAGGAGCTGATCCAGGAGCTGTACCACCATCCGAGGACGAGGTCTTAGCTGAAGACTTCTCTTGAGCATCCATGTTTATGCTCAGCTTTTATCATTTATTTCAGTCTTTTATATTCTGGTCTATTGAACCATTGTATCAGATATTTATCGGGTTGTTCCCCGAAGTACTTTGTGAGACTAAATGATGATTTACATTCCTTATTTATTCTGTGGATCATATTTTATATCTTGTGTGGATGAGATTAGTTGTGCCATGATTGTCGTAGACTTGTTTTACAGCTTAAGTATGCCCTGATGGATCCATTATGTTGAGTTGGTCCATCGGTGCGTACTGCTGGCCATTGCCACGCGTCCGGTCCTACGGTATTTTGGGACTGGGGCGTGACATGGTTTTTGTGGTGGCCCATGCAGGTCTACGACTAAATTGTTCGGTTTCAACTTAGGGACCGGACCAGCCTGCCCTAAGGATAGTATAAACTATAGGATCTCATCCATCATTTAACCATTTGTTGAACTCTATATCGAACTCGAAATTGGTTACTTGAACTGCATCCTGTATTGATTCCTCTGAGCGTTCTCATAGTTTATCTTTGATTTCAGAGCAATGGATTCCGGGAACAGAGATGATATCCCTTTGGATACACCACACGACGCAGTGGTTACTTATGGAGACGAAGTGACACCAGGGGATGGTGGACAAGCATCGCAAAATGATCAAACCGGACAGCCTAATCCAAGGTTCCGGAGAGATGACATTCCACCACCACCTCAGTTCACTCCCCAGATGCCAGTATTCCCGCCAGGACAAGCCATGGACGGGCAACAAATGTTCCAGATGATGTATGCTATGATGCAAGCACAGCAGCAGATTCAGCAAGAGGCCCATCGGCAGGAGGCCGAGTATCTGAGGACCAGCCTGGTATCCGCATTGGAGCAGGCTAATCCAGCAGCGAGGCGAACATTGACAGGATCTATCACCGACTTCCGTCATCTCAAGCCTCGCACATTTTCTGGTAAAGAAGGGCCAACGGAAGTTCATGAGTGGCTCACCAACATTCAGCAACAGTTGGAAGCCGCTGAACTTCCAAGAGAGAAGTGGATGACTGCAGTCAGAATGCAGTTAACTGATAATGCGCACCACTGGTGGTTAGCAGAAGAAAGGAGACTTGGACAGGACAGAGTCACATGGGAAGAGTTCTCCAAACTCTTCCAAGAGATGTACATCCCGGCAGTTGCACGGTCAGAGCTCAGGGACAAGTTCAACCGCCTCATCCAGGGCAGCATGGCAGTGGAAGAATACAATGCAGAATTCATTCGTCTAAGTCGCTTCGCCCCAACCTTGATCCCGACAGAAGAAGAAAAGGCTGAGAAGTTCTTCGACGGACTAAACTTGGAGCTACAGAAACTAATTGGATCCGTTGCACCTACATCCTACTCAGACGTCCTTGCAGCAGCCCGACGCATAGAACGCGTCACTAGGAGAGAGACCAGTCTGAAACGGTCTTCCATATCAGCCAAAGTACCACAAGAAGAAGCTGCAAAGAGACCTCACCTACACCAACCACCCAGAGCCTCTCCGCAGATATCACCCACATGTCAATACTGTGACAAGGTAGGCCATATTGAGAGGGACTGCAGACGCAAGTTAGGATTATGTTTGATCTGCGGAACCAACCAACACTTAGCCAAGGATTGTCCTCATCATCGAGAGAGAGCATTGACATTAAACAGACAAGCTCTACCAGCACCAGGAGGGTATCAACCAAGGCCATCCTTGGCTCCACAGGCAGCACTCTTCCAGCGAGCCCAACAGCCACAGCAGAGGAATCCACCGCAAGGACGCGGACAAGCTTTTGCTATGACTTTGGAGGACGCGCAGAATAATGGAGTAGCTAATGCGCGTAAGTTTTTATAGTCTTCTGCTTTTAGATTTGCTTAGTTTTTGCATGTAGATTCGTGACCTAGCCTTAACCTAGTAATTAATTTGAACTTGCCAAAAATTTATAACCTAGAATGTTTTTATAATTAATAACTGTAGAGATTGTAGAGTCTGTTATTATTATGGTTGCTTGTTTATTTTGTTTTGTGAACTTGAATAATTTGTACCTCCTTTCATCATCATCTAGCGTACTTAAATTTGCTGTACTGGACTTATGCTGCTATTCTATAGCCTAGTTTTGCAAGCTCATTCTTTATCGAGCTTGTTCATGACATATGTATTAGTGGACATGTACACTAATACGTTTCAGAATCAGTGTATTAAGGTCTAGCTAACCTTGGTGCGCTTGGTTCGCCCTTCGCATGATTACTTGACGTGGATTGAGATATATAGCTGACTAGTATACCTACCTCTAGACACATCAGAGCATATCATATCGGGCACATAACCGTTTCAATATGAACATGCGAATAGGAATTTACCAATAGGATTTCAATCCATAAACTGCCCGGACAACTCTCCTATTTTTGAACTCTTTAATCTCCTTGAACCTCGTACTTGTCTTATGTTACCATTCCTTTGAACTCTTTATTAATGATCTCTGTCTTCCCTTATTTCGGAAAGACGAACCTCGTGCCTAGTATAAGGTTGACACGCAGAGAGTACTAGATATACACCATAGACCCGTCATACTACTAGATGACTGCCTTTATAGCTGATTGAGGACATATCATAGATGATATGTTGGTGTTAAGAACCTTGAGGATTCAACAACATAATTTGGGGCATAGCTTTCTTGGATGTATAGCCTTAGATGATAGATGGGTAAAATCTAAGTTGGGTAGAGACCGCAATGTTCACTTGAGAGGAACCCTTTAGACTGTAATCAAATGAGATTGATAGAGAGACCCTAGCCCATTTTTAATTTCGAGGACGAAATTTTTATAAGTTGGGTAGAATGTAAAACCCCCTTCCTAGAAAATCGTATATACCCTTTATTTATTAATTATTAATTAAATTATAGTAATTAGAGCTAAATAGAAAAAATAGATTTTTAATAATTTTTATGTTAGGTGTTCCGGCACTTAGATGACTTGTGGGACCATCAGGAATTTTTCGGAATTTATTCCATGTAGGAGACCCCTTGAGCAGTTGCTAGCCTAACGATGTGCAATACCCTAATCTATAAATTTTCTTATGAGTATAAATATATATATATGTATATACAAATATATATATATATGTATATATATATTTTATTTAAAGAAAGGAAAAGAAAAGAAAAGAAAAGAAAAGAAGAATATTATATTAACTAATATAATAATAATAATCATAATAGCTACTAATCCCATCTACTAGCATTTGCTAGCAAGTGCAGCAACTTGCTTGAAACAAATCGTGGCAAAATTGCAATCGCCACTAGCTGCCAAAAGGAAGCCCTTGCTTCAGCGCCTGGGAAACCCGCCGACCCCTTTACTTGACCCGCTCCATATATCCCCCTCTCTCTTCTTATATATAACATATATATATATATATAGTTAGCTCTTCCAAAACCCTAACCTAAAACTCCAGACTTCCCCTTCCCATCTAGAGCCGTCACCGCAGCCAGAGAAGCCTCCCCAAGCCATCCAACCATCCCGTCGACGCCGACATCGTGAACTGCAGTCTCCCACTCGAGGTACCTTCGCTCCGGCATAATTTCCCGTTGACTCGCTCGACCAAACGCAGATCCATTTTTATAGGTATGATCTTCCCTTAACCCTCTAAAATATTTGTTTTATAGTCAACCTCGGAAAACGTGTGCCCCTAGGTGAAAAATAGCGCCCAAGTCAGCACGAGCAGACAGAATTCTGCAATCGCAGAAACTTGCGATGACCACCTATATTGTCGAGTTCGTATCTCCCACCACAGAGATCCGAATTCGACGATTCTTTTTGATACCTGTAGATTACATGACCTAGTTTATTTTCTGTATTATAACTTTGTGCTATTAGTTGCTGTGGACAAAATTGTAGTCGTCACAAAACTGCGCGCACCCACTTTTTCCGGTTTTCTAAAAGTGGGAGATCGGAGCGCACCCCGCCAAACGGGACCGCCCCGCCGTGTGCCAAGTGTACCGAATGGTGCACGCAGCATAATCGGACACGTGGAAATTCGTGGGGACTGATTTGGACGCGTGTGCGCGCCGGAATCAGGCCGTATCCGCGAACACATTCCGTGTCGCCACTTTTGTGTAACTCGCGAGTATTTTGCGCACGCTTGTCAGATTGCGACGAAACTTATGCCACTGGACTCGTGGTAACACGCTGGTCCTGTGACCCAATTTTCACGCATTTCTGAGATGGTTGACCAGATCGCCAATTGGCGGGCCCCACAGTTGACTTTTTGGACCAAATTATGTTCGGCTCATCGGAATCCAAATTTGGACATACCGTTGGGATCGTATTGACATTTAGAGTTGTTTGACCCATAGTTTGTCCCATTTAGAGACTGTTACCCTCGGTACGCTTTTCGGTGCGAAGTGGCCCACATGTGGACCCGCTTTGGCCCGAAAATGACCTTTTTGCCCCTGTATCCAAATTGGACGTAAGGACAGGCATTTCTAGCAGTTTGACATCTTCTGAGACGGTTGGTGATATTTATTACAGCTTTCGGAGTAGTACCTACCGGATCCACCGATACCAGGACGACAGTTGATATTCAAACATCAGGCAAGTGTACCTTGCCAAACTCTGCAGCTTAGTTATCTATTTTCCTTGCTTTATATATATTGTTGTGCATGCTCAACCTAGGACCGTGTGACGTACTTAGCGTCCGATTATCAGTCGGGTGCCGACACTGTACGCAGTGTTGGGTACGGTCATCTAGAGATGGACATCCGTGACACTTTATATTCTCGTACTTGTCTTATCAAGTACCATATGACCCAGGACACTTGACACTATTCATGAGACAGGATTTTTCTGAGATATTCGTGGTGATTCTGTATAGGATACAGGACTGGACCTAGATTTTATATTCTATATACATTATGACTTGTTGCATTTAGCTATGATCGCGCTTGACATGGACATGAGACGTTATGGACATGATATGCGTGGTTACATTGGGTGGGGAGAGACACACAGGCTACAGGCTGATTATATATATATATAAAACATAGTAAACACATAGTAAACACATAGTTATTGCTGCTACCGGCTCCCAGACACAGAGCTTGTAGTGGTCTCAGCCTGAGTATTCGTGCTGCTCTCACTTGCATTTCACTTAGATGGTTACATATTTACCCCATTGTTTCATTTAGTTATTTATTTGCTGCACTGTTTATTTATTTATTGGCATGAGCTTTCTTGTACCTTACTATGTCCCCTGAGGACCTGGATCCGGATTTTGTCCCCAGATTTTGCAGACGAGGTTTATCCCGAGGTTTACGGGACCGGAGCAGGAGCTGATCCAGGAGCTGTACCACCATCCGAGGACGAGGTCTTAGCTGAAGACTTCTCTTGAGCATCCATGTTTATGCTCAGCTTTTATCATTTATTTTAGTCTTTTATATTCTGGTCTATTGAACCATTGTATCAGATATTTATCGGGTTGTTCCCCGAAGTACTTTGTGAGACTAGATGATGATTTACATTCCTTATTTATTCTGTGGATCATATTTTATATCTTGTGTGGATGAGATTAGTTGTGCCATGATTGTCGTAGACTTATTTTACAGCTTAAGTATGCCCTGATGGATCCATTATGTTGAGTTGGTCCATCGGTGCGTACTGCTGGCCATTGCCACGCGTCCGGTCCCACGGTATTTTGGGACTGGGGCGTGACACTAAGAGCTTCTGAGAGGCTGGTCCGTAGAAGTGCAGTCTGTTCTTTCTGGGATTCCACCAATCCCTGGAACACTCCAAGTAGCTGTGCTCCATCCAGAGTAACTGCCGGAACAGATGGAGGCGGCGGGAGTGCAAGGGTCTCGGGCACATCCTGCTCAGCTGGTTCTGATGTGCCTCCTACTGTGTTCCTGGTCTGAACCATTCTGAAAGATTAAGGGATAGGAAGATCAGAATAGAATACTTGGAAATCAAAGGCGATAGGAAAATTGAGTAGAAATGATATCAAGAATTGAAATAAGGACCCTATACTGTGAATGAGCTTTTCCTAGAATCCTCAATCTTATTCCATACCCTGTCCTAGGGTATTACCCTATTTAAGGATAGGACCTGCATGGGCCACCATAAAAATGTGTCACGACCCGCACCCGAAAATTCGGGCACGAGTGCGTGGGTACATCCAGCCTACGCCGCAGAGTCGGCGGTAGTACGCTGTCTAGGTCAATCCATTATTTGCTAACTAGCTCATTCACAAAAAACATAGGCAAGATAATAATGAGAATGAAACTTAAGATTTCAACTGAAAATAAATGTGACAGCAGATTCAAATATTTTAGTACAGGAATTTAATATTGAAATCGGGGACAAACCTGATAAATAAGATAAGAATATAAATGAAAGATAGCTACTACTAGCTACTCAGCAGCAGGGGTCTCCTGGGTAGGTTCTGGCTCCTCATTGGTATCATCAGTCCCCTCATAGGGACCATAATAAGTAGGGGCAAGATCCTCATCATCGCCTAAATCAACAGATCCAGTCAGGAAAGGAGCAAAGTACACTGTGCACAACAAGATTAAACTAAATATTTTATGACAATTAAATATTTGATATCATGTTGAGAAACAGCATAACAGAACATTATTATCTCAGAGTTAAACTGTAAACAGGAATATGAGAAACAGAACTAAATGAAACAGGAAATGAAACTACAATAGCCAGCAAGAAATATAACATGAACAGAAACTATATGTGTGGACTTGTGTTTGTTTTAGAATACATAGTTGGCATGTAGAGGTTTATAAGGCTAATCCGGCCGTCATGAACGGCTATTAAACAGGGGAAATCGAGATCCGGCTGAGGTACAGTTGTGTACCAACAGCTATTAAACATGACAAGGGGAAGGGTAAACTACATGCCTTCTAGGTATTCTTCCACCCGACATGAAAAACAAGACAGGAACTACCAATATTCAAGACATGAAATTCAACATTTCTAACACGATGTGTAATCATCAAGGGTACATGTAAGATAGGGAATTAATTATCACAATATATAAAGATTAACTTGAGGTGCAGGTACTTGCCTGTTGTTTGGATCTGATTAATTTAGCTCTTGGGAGAAATTTCCAGAGATGAGTCCAAAAGCTGAAATAGACATTACCATTATACTCAGAAGATGTCAAATAGCTAGAAACGCCTGTCCTTGGGTCCAATTTGGAGACAAAGGCAAAAACGACAGTTTCGGGTCAAAACGGGGTCCGCCGGTGGACCCGCTTTGCACCGAAAAATATGTCCGGGTCAAAGGTCTCCAAATTTACCAAACTTAGTGTCAACAGGTCAGGAACGCTGATACGAACCCAACGGAACTTCCAGATTTGGATTCCGATGAGCCGAACACAAAATCGCCCGTCGAGCGGGGCCTGTGGGGCCCACGACACGCGATTTCGTCAACGTTCTCAGAATCGAACCAAACTTGACCCACAGGACCAGCGTATCGCTACGAGTCTGATGGCATAAGTTTTGTCTCGATCCGACGTGTGTGCACGAAGTTAGGGTGAATTGCAGAACAGGCGGATACGGGGCGATGTCCGCGGATACGCGTTGATTCCGGTGTGCACGCACACCCGAATCAGCTTCCACTAAAACTCACACGTCCGTATCGACGATGCGTACGTATCTGTGAAGGCCGCACGCGACCAAGTCGTCCCGTTTGGCGGGGCGGACTCAGTTCCGGGGTGAAACATGGTCTGGTTTTTCCTGTTTTTGGATCGTGGTGTGCGATCACCACAGGACGCGATGCCCCGAACAGTTTGTCCGGACACCGAGAGGGTCATACAGGCTTCACAACGTAATTTACGGAAATGAAAACAGAGCTACGAGGTGAAAGTTACACGCACCTGAAGGAGACCCGAAAATCAGGGTCGAGTCGTGTCCGACACGTGTCCGACTCATGTCGGACACAGGGTCTGAATTAGGGCTAGGGTTAGGGTTTGCAGGCGGAGCTCCGGCCGTAGACGGCGGGGCGGGCGGCGGAGGAGGCCAAGGCGGCCGGGGACTGCGTCGTCGGGGATCTGGGCGCAGGGCGGCGTCGCCGGGGACGGCTCAGGCGGAGCCGACGGGGAGGGCTGCTGCTCGAGGTCGGGGAGAAGAGGGAGGAGGGGATGAGGGGCTGGCCGCCGGAGGGCTGGCCATGACGAGGGGAGAGGGAGGAGGCCGGGGCAGCACGGCGGAGCGGAGGCGAGTGCAGCGGGCGGTGGTCGGAGGAGCTCGGGGCTAGGGTGGCGGATCTGGCCGGAGGGGGGGTCTCGGCTATATATAGGCGGAGAGGGGCGGGTTTTAGCCGGGGATGGCGGAGGAGGGCGGCTATGTGGCGGAGAAGGCGGGGCGCTGCGGAAGAGGGGGTCGACGTGGGGCTGGCCGCCGGAGGCGGCGGTGGACGCGGGCTCGTCGGAAATCGCGCGGGGGCGGGGACTGGGTCAGGGGAGAGGGGTGCGGGTTGCGGGTCGGGTTCGGGTAGACCCGACCCGACCCAATAGTGGAGCGGGCTGGGCCGGGGTAGTGGACCGCGGGCCGGGCCGGAGTTAAATCAGAATAATAATAGTAATAATAATAATAATAAGTAAATAAATAAATAAATAAATAAATAAATAGTTAATTAGTTTTTAGGTAATTAAAAATAGGTCCGGGGTCCAATAAATTTCAAAAAATTATCCTAAGTCCAGTTTTTTTATTTTACACCCAAAAATATTATTTTCACTATATTTTAATGTTGTTTATTATCAATTAAAAATCATGTAATAATTTAAAACTCTGATTTTATTTACAGAAAATTCCCAAAAAATTCCAGAAAATTGTGAAAAATTCCAATTTTAATATTCTTGCAAAATCTGGGGGTTTACATATATATATATATATATATGTATATATTGTTTTATTAAACCAACCCAAACCGAACCAACCCAACCTAAACCTAACCGATCCAACCCAAACCAAACTAACCAAAACTGGACCCGGATCCCAAACCCATACCCGCAACCCGCAAACCACCAACCCGCAACCCACCAACCCCTTCATCTATAGTAACCCCAAAAAATCCCCCCAACCGATCCTCTTCCCATCCCGAAATCGCCCGACCCCCTCCCTTCGTCTCCTTGTAACTCCCTCCCCTCACCCCTATTTAAACCCTACCCTAGCCCACCATCACCACCATCATCTCCTCTACCACCCCGACCAACCTCAGCTGCCGACGACCATCGGACAGTCGCCGTCGCACGCCGCAAGAAGCCACCGCGCAGCCGCCCAAAATCCTGAGCAAATAACACAGCGAGGTACCCATCTTCTAGTCCTTGTATCTCCCTGCACAGTAATCAAAATGTTGATCCGTCGAATCCTATGCGAAGATCACATGACCCTCTTAAACTTTGTGTAATTAGTTCGGTGTATTGTGTCCTGTGTCGGTCGTAATTTACGACGCAAAATAGAAAAAAATGACCAATTTTGTAGTTCAGAAACTGTCCCAACCACCCATGTCCATGTCTTATTTTCTTTCAACCTAGTTAATATTTTTAAATTCCACTTGAACAGTAATTTAGACAATATAATCGAGTTTTAATCTCTTTAATTAGTTTATTTTAATTCATTGTATGCTGTGTTTTATTCGCTGTTGAATTTGACCAAAAATTTGGTTTTCTAAACTCAAATTTTTCTGAAACGGGATGTGTTCCGCTAAACGAGGCAACTTTATCGTATGCGAATTGTACCAAAAGGCATGTATCGTCAATGTGGATATGTGAGATTTTACGAAAGTTGATTTGGATGTGCGTGCACACCGGAATCAACGCGTATCTGTCGAAAAATCATGTATCGGCCTGTTCTGACACTCGTCATAATTTCGTATGCTTGTCATTTCGCAATAAAACTTACATCATCAGATTCTTAGCATTACGCTGGTCCTGTGACCCAAGTTTAATTCGATTATGAGAACGTTGACCAAACCCTATTTCGTGGGCCCCACGGTTTCACTTGACGGACAATTTCGTAATCGGTTCATCGAAATCCAGTTTTGAATATTATGTTGGGTTCGTATCACCGTTCTGGACTCGTAGACACTAAGTTTGATAAATTTAGAGAACTTTATCTCTAACATATTTTTTGGTGCAAAGTGGGCCACATGTGGACCCGCTTTGACCTGAAACTGTCAATTCTGTCCATGTATCCAAATTGGACTTATGGGTAGTCAATCCTAGATATTTCAAGTTTTCTGAGAGCAATAGTGATGTTTATTTCAGCATTCGGAGGCATACCTGGAGAATCCACTTATATCGGAGCAACTGACGGAGCTCAGAACCCAGACAAGTGTACCTTGCCAACTTGCAGTAGATCCTGTGATATTTTTGCTTGTATTATTTCTATATACTTCTGTGTTGTACCTGTTCAACTTAGGACCGTGATATGCTGCTTAAGGTCCGAACGAGTTTTGGGTGTCAACGTCGTACGCGGAGTCGTGTAACGTCACTTAGAGAGTTGATACCACGATCCCATTTTTACGTGCTTGCACTACTAGCACGACAAACCATAGGACACCTAACACTGATTACATGAGACAAAGTTTGTCTTGATGTATTTCTTCGTACCAGGATTCTGTGTAGGACTATAGGCTTCATGACGTTTACAAACATACTTATATACTTGTACTTATGACTCGTGGTGATAGATAGAGGTCTTGGCCCTGCGTGTTACTATGTGATACGTAAGGTTACATGGGAGGAGAGAGTCACACGATACTACATGTTGATTATATATATATATATATATATATATATATATATATATATATATATATATATATATATATATATATATATATATATATATACTACATTACTGGTGGTGCCTTAGACTCTGTCTTTGGCATATTTACTGGCCCTTCGAGATATTACATGCTGCTATGGGCTTTCCGACACAAAGCCTGTAGTAGTTTCAGCCTGAGTATGAGTAATGCTCTCATTTGTATTTCACATAGCTGGTTACATAGCTTGCCCTGAGGATCTATTTTTATTTACTATATTTTATTTGGCTTGAGTGTTTATTGTACCTTGATATGTCCCCTGAGGACCTAGATCCAGATTATGTCCCCAGGTACATAGCGGAGGGTTACCCCGAGATATACGGGACAAGAGCTGACGCTGGAGCAGTACTAGCACCAGAAGACGAGGTTGTGCCAGAGAATTTCTCCTGAGTATTCTGTTATATACTCAGTTATTTATGCTTCCAGTTATTTCATATCTTGACTTATGTGTTGACTTATTTTATCGGGTTGTTCCCCGAGACACTACAAATATTGACTTAATGATGGACTATTTTCTTTATCTGTTATCTTGATTAGTCTATCATATTTAGTTATGTTTCTTTCTGTGGATAAGATTATAATTATTCTTTTGGACTAGTTGGTGTAGACTGCATTTATATTTATTATAGCTTAAGTACACTATAACGGGTCCATTAAATTGGATTTGTCCATTGGAGTTGTGCTGCTAGCCATTGCCACGTGGCTAGTCCCTCGATATTTTGGGACTGAGGCGTGACAAGAACCATATTTGAAGTTTGATGATCAATGTTTGTATGATCATTAAAAGATTTTTGAATGGCATATATCTGAATATGATCTAAATGATCTTCAGATGTCTGAGAATAACTATCATTACTAGATTCAATATCTAAATTATCAGCTATGGAAGAATTTCCATCTAGTACCGCAAGAGTGTTTTATCTTTATTTCCACCTAAATAGGTAGCTTGCAACTTTTCAATTAAGTTTTTATTTCTTCCTTTGTAACCTCGGGAGAAGATAACTTAAAACCACTAGTATCGCTAGTTGGCTTTATTGGTATGTTATTAGTCCTTACTTCCTTGAAAGTAGAGGCCTTACGAATAGTATTTGGTAATTTTAGAATGGAATTAACTTTATGAAGAACTTCATCTAGGGCAGTTTTTATTCTTACCAATTGAGAACCAATGGTCTGAATATAAGCATTAGTATAATTGTTTTGCTTCACAAAATTTTGAAGCTATTTTATTTGCTCTTTCTTATGATCGATAATTCGAATAAAGGAAATATCATCCATTTTTTTCAGAATTAACCGTAATCTTTAAAGATTCACTAGGCGAGTATATAGCACGAATACGTTTACCCGTGTCGGTTATCCAATTTTTATATCCCTCTTCTAGTACGTTAATGTTAGTGAGTTCATGGTTGATATAGTTCTCAATAAACTATTTATCAAACCATTTGAGTTTATTTATTTCCTTGAGACAAGCATAATACGCATCCTTGAATTTATACCGTTGATCAATAGTATAATTCTTTTCAAATCAGGTTTTGAATTCAATTTCTTCTTCATAAACCTGGGCAATAATTTTGCGGACACCCTTATTCTGAGTAAAATCAAAATAATTAGGGTCATTTGAACAATCATCTTTATTACTTGTTAAAGTAATAACATTTAGGGAATGAGTACCAAAATTGGCATCAGAAGAATATACAGTATCAGTGGGATCTATCCACTCTGTATTATATTCTGGTTTTCCGATATTATATATATATATATATATATATATATATATATATAAAAATAAAAAAATTGGTCCTGTCTGACCCAACCCGGAACCGGTCCGGACCTGCAACGTTGCATACCGGGCCGGACCGGACTTACGGGCCGGTTTTGTCGACCCAGTCCGGACCCGCGGAAGAGGTGGGCCGAACCGGTCCGAATTTTTGATCGGATCCGGGCAGACTCGGACCGGATTTGACCGGGCCGGACCCGTGGCAAGTTCTGAATCGGCCCGCTCTTTTACACACATTGACATGGAGTCCTGGACAGTCATCCTGGGGGACAAAACCGGCCCTGCTGGCAGTTGCAACCTAGTTCCCTCCATCCAAACATGTCCTTTGTGTATGTAAAAATGTCCAATTAATTATTTGAAAGGCCCAACCCAGAAATAGGCCTGTTTCATATAGGCCTGGAATGCGCTCCACCTGAACTTCTAGACTCTTCCGAACCGGAACCACCTAGAAATCTTTCCCTCACCCTCCACCTCCTCTCTTTAAACCCCTCAAATCTCCCCCGTTTCGCAGGAAATTCTCTCACCAAACCCTAATTTTCTCCCCAACCCCATAATCAATGGCGAAGTTCGGAGAGGGCGACAAGCGGTGGATCGTCCAGGACCGCGCCGACGGTGCCAACGTCCACAACTGGCACTGGGCCGAGCGCGACTGCCTCGAGTGGTCCCGCTCCCTCCTCTCCTCCCTTCTCTCCTCCCTCACCGTTCTCGACGGAGAGGGAGGCCTCCGGATCCGCACCGGAGCCCTCGAGAAGCTCGACGGAGAGGCCTACGTCAACGTCCGCAAGGGAAAGATCATCCCGGGCTACGAGCTCTCCCTCTCCCTCTCCTTCCACGCCGAGGTCCTCTCCGACTCCGACCCCTCCTCCCCCCCGCTCGTGCTCTCGGGCTCCGTCGAGGTCCCCTACATCGCCGACGAGAACGCGGACGAGGACCCCGAGGTCCGCGTCACCGTCCGCGACGACGACGGGCCGCTCGGACGGAGGGTCAAGGACGCCTTCGTGGCCAAGGGGAAGCCTTTGGTCCTCGAAAAAATTAGGGCTTTCGTGCAGGCCATGGCCAAGGGCGGCCCGGCCAAGGACGAGCTCGAGGTGAAGAAGCCGTCGGGCGCGGCACCGAAGCCGCTGGCGACGGAACCGGCCGCGCCGCAGAAGAAGTCGGAGGAGAAGACGAAGAAGAAGGGGAAGGAGAAGGAGAAGGAGAAGGAGAAGGAGAAGGAAGGGTTCAAGACGATATCTCTGACGGAGAAGGTCAGCTGCAGAGCGAAGGACATGTACGAGATTCTCATGGACGAGAACCGGTGGAAGGGGTTCACGCAGAGCAACGCCAGGATCAGTAGGGAGGTCGGGGGAGAGTTCAGTCTCTTCGACGGGTCGGTGAGAGGCGTGAACGAGGAGCTGCAGGAGGGGAAGCTTATCGTGCAGAAGTGGAGGTTTGGGAGCTGGGCTGACGGGATCCACTCAACGGTGAGCAATCATCACTACCGCAAAGTTCGGATTTTTATGATTGATAATCTAGTTAATGTTTCAAAGTTTTGATTTTTATGAATGATAATATATTTATAGCAGCGCACATGAGCAAAATTCCCTAAAATTTTGGAGAACTTCTGATTTTTATGAATGATTATATATTTATAACAATGCACATGAACATAAATTCTTTACTAGAGAAGTTTTGATTTTATGAACGATAACCTAGTAAATTAGTGGCATATACCTTAAACTATTACTTTCCCAAGATTCTTCAATATTGCAAATTTCTTGTTTGTATGTGTGATAATTTAGTTAGCAACCTTTACATTGAGATTAAGTTTCCCAAATGATTGGTTAATTGTACATACACAATAAGATTACATGTGTTCAGAATTTGCTCCATCGGTTCATGTAATTGATTGATATATCATATATGTACTAGAAATACTTTAGGTTTGCGTCATTTTGCTATTTTTGATTATCATGTCACTTGTGACAGTTCCACTATGGGCGTACTAGATTCATATCTTTTATGCATTACTAATAATCTCCCCTTGATGTTTTTTCTGTACTTATTGTCTATTCCAAACTAGTAACTTAATCTGAATTATTGTTGAACACTGCTGAATTTGTGATTAATACACACTGGGGTTTTTATCACGTGTTTGCAACCTGCTGGTCTGGTCTATAGTAGACTCAATATGTAAGCTATTTTATGCAGGTGAAGATGGTATTCGATGAACCCGAGCCAGGAGTCACGATCATAAAACTTACCCAGACTAATGTTCCAGACGAAGACAGGTAAAGTTTTAGTAGTCTAAAGGGGGGGGGGACACTTTCCCTTAAAACTGATCGCATAATCATTGATTTTTTTTCTTTCCGTCTTTTTGCAGGTATGGCAACTCTACAGTTGTTGAGAACACAGAGAAGGGATGGAAGGATCTAATATTTCAAAGAATTCGAGCTGTATTTGGCTTTGGGATCTAAACATTTTGGCAAGAGGCTAATGTTTTGGTTAGAAGCTGAACGATGTTAGTATCTTTATTTTGCCTTATGATTTTTGATGGCATCACATTCAAGAGGTGCAATTACTGTCATGTCCTTTTTGTGTCAAACTTTGATGGTTTGCTTCTCTTGGTTTGACTTGATAGTATTCATGTATGTTTAGTATGTGAAACCTTAGTAAAGAGGATTTTAACTTGAATGACTACTGTGTGACTTCAAGAAAGATGAAGTCAGGTCCAATTTAAGCAGTTCCATTATTTGCTCAATCCAAAGTCAGTTACCGGGCATCCAATTAATAGCAATTATGCAGTTGCTTAATTATTGTTGGTGTGGTTAGGTAGAAATTCTTTTTAGTTGAGCACATGATTATTGACAGTTAAATCGATGTTTTAGGGGTGTTTGACTTTAGAGTTGATGTCAATGTTATAAATTGCGCTAGGTGAATTCGGTGCGCCAAAGGGGTGCCTAGCGCCTAGGCGGCCACACAGAAGAAAAAAAAAATTGAAAATTTGAATTTTCAGTTCTAATTTTTAATTTTTTAAAAAAATGAATTTTATTTTGGATTTTGGATTTTTTTTTTTTTTTCTGAATTTTTATTGCATTTTTTGTTTGAATTTTTTGAATTTTTTTTTGAAATCTGAAATTTTTTGAATATTTTTTGCAATTTCAAATATGAAATTTCAAAATTCAAATTTTTGGAATTGAAATTTTGAAAATTTAAAACTTTCTGCCTTGATCGAATTGGCAGAACAAGGGCCGAATTGGCCGAACAAACCGAATAGGCTTCTAGGAGGGCAGGATTCGGGATTTTCGGTTCGGCGGGTGGTCGCCTACCCCGATTTTTAGAACACTGGTTGCTGTTGCGAGTTCGGGTATTCTTGAACTTTTGATCGAATCCTGTCGTAGCATAATTTGCTATTCTTATTTTCTGAATTTCTGTTCTGAATCAATTTCAAAGTATTATAGATCTAGGTTTCCATGTCAACTGCAATTTTTTGTGTTTGTCCTTGTTAAGGATGTTGGGATTACCCATCTATATTTATGGAAGTGTATTCTATGTTATTTAATCTTCTTTTGAGCGTTGCAATTTGGAGAGAGAATGACAATGGTATGTGCAAGTCCCTGAGCATAGAAACAATGCCAATGTCAAATATAATCTGGTAACATATGTAAGATGCTTATATGGAAGACACAAATGGACTATAGTATATTTAGGCAGGCTGGAAGAAGAAAGTGTGTCAGATTTAGTGGAAGGCCTCATTTTATATCTGGATTTATTCCCATCGTTATCTTTCAGTGTGCTAAATTCATGCAAAAATGTGGGAGTATCTTGTAATTGTGTCCTTGTTTTGTTAATATTCACAAATGGAGTGTAATCTTCACTAATGGAACGTGGGGGAATTTTTTTTTCCACCATTTATTCTCAAAAAGAAATTTGTGCATAAATTCCCCTGTAATTAGCATTTTACATTGTCGTCAGGTCAAATGGCTGCAATATATTCTTTAATCAGAGATCTCTGATGGATGCTTTTTCAGTGCGGTCTCCTTATCACAGATTGTAGATCGTCATAAGTATTACCAGTTTTAGCATAATTCTGGTATGAAAATTCCTTGGGGTCATGTGGGATTCTGTGCCTCAGATTTCATTCTTCCTATAGACAGCGGATACTATTTAATCTCAACGACTAGTGGTAAATGCTCATACCTGTAAATTTCCTTTGTAATTAGCACTTAGTGTTGCCAGAACGTCATTTAATTCTGTCACCTTCAATTGGAGATCTCGAGATACCTGTAATTAGCACTTAGTATTGCCAGAACGTCCTTTTTCAGTGCGGCCGCCTTATCACAGATTGTAGATCGTCATAAGTATTACCAGTTTTAGCATAATTCTGGTATGAAAATTTCTTGGGGTCATGCTGGATTCTGTGCCTTAGATTTCATTCTTCCTATAGACAGGCGATACTATTTAATCTCAACGACTAGTGGTAAATGCTCATACCTGTTAATTTCCTTTGTAATTAGCACTTAGTATTGCCAGAACGTCATTTAATTCTATCACCTTCAATTGGAGATCTCGAGATACCTGTGATGTTTCCCATGTCTCTTCCTTTTTCCTGATTGTAAATCATCACAGATACTAATTATATTTTAGTCTATGAAATGTTCTACATCATAGATTCATTCTTCCTGTGCAGACATTTTTGTGTCCTCTATTTAGTCCATGAATCTCTTAGTCAGCAGATGTTTTGCTCAGTATATGGTAATAAACAAAAGAGTTTCTAAGAATGGGGTAATATCCTTTTGTTCTCATGCTTCTTGCTTATTTGATGCTGCGTTGTGTAACTATGATGTTGCCACATTTCCTTTTTCTGGTACTTATCTTTATGTGTGTCATGCAACACCTCAAAGGCTATCTTTGCTGTTTCTTTGGCAATTTTTAATATTGTCATCTTAATTTAGCATTGTTCCAAGTGTTCTTTTTCAATATTTTCTTACAAAAATCATCCATTTTGACTTTTGATTTTTATGATTCTGAGTAACATAGATGTGAGATTGATATGACTAGCATCATTGGTTTTGGTTATCCTTTGTAATTTCTTGATTGCAGACTTTGAAAGTCTAAAGTGTTATATTCAAACCCTTCTTTGCATGATTGATGTCAGTGTGTGTTGGCAATTAACAACTATTTAGAACCGAGTTTCCAATTTAAAAGTCTTGTTTGCTAGCTAGAGCCTACATGTTAAATTTCTTGAAGTGGATGCCAGAGCAAATGAGCCATTGTTTTCATTTGTCCATGCTTTCACACCAGCCTTGGATGTAAACTAAATGGCAAGAAATTTCCTCTTTTGAGTGGTGGTCTAACACGTTTCTTATTTTCAAAAGCCCAACAAGGAAACTAGTGGAACTCATATTTCTTTCTTTCCATTCTAGCTTCCGTTTGCCATGCACGCCCATAGGTTATCCTTTTATGTGATACTCCATTGTACCTTTTGATTGTCAGTTCATCTTTAACTAGTGTAATGATAAAATTCTTGATTATGGACCCTATTTAGGAACCTAAGTTGCACATCATATTATCTTTGGGTTTTAGTTAAACTATTCATATGCAATAATTTTGCTGGATCGAAGAAACTGAAGGAGAATCGGCCCAACCCCCATCCCCCAGGGGAATATGTGCTTTATGTTTTTGGCCCCTCTCGCCATGTGCCAAGTGCAAATGGAATTGTATGCAATATATATTGGTGATGTTGGGCTTGTCTTAACAGGTTGGAGTTGTGATGAATAGTAGGAATTTTTTTTGTCATCTTCATCTTGAGAAGTTGACCTATGTGTGATGGAAAAATAAGACTAGTTCTCTAGGTTAGTACCTGACATTTCTGTTGTTGACTGTTTAGCTCAAGGATTTTGGTGAGGAACAACGAACTAGGAGTAATGGATTTAGGATCTGATAGGTGTGGCCAATGATGATAAATCACCAGTTGTCTTTAGCTGATTCTAGAATTTAATGTGATCACTAATTTGGAGGTTTGTTATTCCCTAAAAATGAAGGTCATATTATATATGGCATTATCTACTCAAATCTCACAAAAGAAGTACAAGGTTATTGTAGTATTAAGTTTTTTGTTTCTACCAAGTCCTATGAAACTTAGTCCTCAGGGGAACAAATCCTGTGAGACGGTGTTATCTGACTAGGCAGGGAGAGGAGACCTGGGATTTGCAGACCCCCTTCAAAATCCTTGTGCCAAACTCATTGTGGGAAATATATTATGGCCTGCTAAGTTCTGCCTAGATCCTCATTTTATATCCTCCTAACCAAACATATGCCCTTTTAAAGGAGAGTCGATGGGAAGAGGTAGAAGTGGTTTTCAATTTTCGGTATCTAAAATAAATTATGATGAAGGGAAAATTTGAAGAACAGAATGTTGATGGTGACTAGCTTTCATAGCAACATCACCTATTGCAGGACTTGATTCAGCCAAAATCTTCAGGTGGTGGGTAATACCCAAATCCTGATAAGTTTTGGTGGGATTGTGCATCATAAGCACATAAGGTTGGTGCAGCATGGCGAAAATTGAGGCAATATCCAGTGAAAGATTTTTTTTTTTTGGTCCCGATGAGAGGGGCAGGCTCTCTTAGCAGGATGTATCCCTTCCCTAGAGGTCACAAGAAGTTGATTAAATTATCTAGAAGTTGGGACCTTTTCATTTGCTGTATAGCTGTGCAAGTAACCTTTACTTTGAAAGACCGCAAATGTACAAAGTCATTATAAAGGAACCCATATTTAGCAGGGAGAGGGAGACCATGTAAATTTGTTCATGGTGACTTTCTCCATACTAGGGTAGAATCTATGGTGATAAAATGGAGAGAAATGGGTCTCTTTGGGGCAAACTAAAGGCAGCAGAATTGTGAAACAAATATCCTATTGAGTGCAAGGGACAGAAAGGGAGCCTAGGAATTTTGAAACAGAGGAATCGTTCCACCAATGAAGTAGTTGGAGAAAACACTGCTAGTGGATTCTTGTGGTATTTTGTGGAATGCAAGGAACATAATCTTCACAGGAAAAAGAAACTTGGAGAGTGGAAGTATTTGTAGAATTGTCATAGAAGATTGAATGCCAAAGAAGATGCAATTTGAATAACATACTATTGACTCCTGGAATAAATTATCAATGCTTGGGAACGTGTTTCCTAGTTACAACCAAGAGGATGAACAAGACATTATTTCATTTTAGAAATTGTCGAGGGGGAAACTTGATTTATGGTCGGAGGGACTGGCAGAGGTGTGCAGGGAACTGCTTGTCTGCCTTGTCAACTTCAAGAGAGGGGGTAAGTTGCAGGACTGAAGGACATCCAGAAGGCTACTTTGGGCTACAGGAGACTAATGATTGGAAGAAAAGTATGAACGAGGTATCCTGTCTAGGTTGAAGGCGTATTCCTACAATGTCAATTCCTCCATCGTTGAAACTATATGGCTATCCTGACGCTATTCTGATGTAGCTGTTATATGTAACAGCTCTCCGCTTCTTGGATACCCTCATATGTGCAGTGTTTTAAAAGGCTCCCGCCTCGTCGGCTTAGACGTCCATTTAGGCATTTCATATCCGTGCCTTGCCGCCTTAGGCAGCTACTTCGACCCGCCTTGACTTAAATATGACTCGATATCAACCATTTGTATTTTAATCTGGAACCTAACCCAAGCTCAATTACTTAAAGCCATGGATATTGTTAAGTACTTTAAAATATATGACAAAAGAGGAGCTGCAATAGTTTTTTTTTTTCCTTTTCTTTGTCCTCTTCATTCCTTCCCTTTTGTTTGCCTTAACACTGAAATAATACAGACTACCTTTTTTGTTGGTGATTGATGAAATTAATAATCATGTTCAGAATGAAGTTCAGAGGTGTATGTTGTTTAATGATTGATATTGTACTAAGTGGGGATGAGACTAGAGAAGGAGGAATATGATCTAAAAGAATTGTTGGGAGAAATTTTGGAATCTAACATGTCTTGAAATTAGGATGAAAAACATACTATATGAAATGTAACTTCAATCAAAGGTCGAAAGAAATAAGAGAGGTCACTTTAATGGCCAAAGATACCTAAAGAGCGATAGTTTTATTTTAGGATCATTATTTTATTCATCGTGATGGGAGATTGAGAAGGATGTATAATTAGTAGAATAATTCTTCTAGGAGTTATTTGTGATCGCAAGACACCGTTGCAGTTGAGAAGATTGTGATTGTTATAAGACCAGTCATGCTTTACATATTATTGTTGGCCAATTAAGAAACAACATGGTATAGCTGAAATGAGAATCCTAACATGGACCAGTGGAAACACATTTACAATAAGAAATGAATGTATTTGTGCAGCCAATTAAGAAACAACATGGTTAGCTGAAATGAGAATCCTAACATGGACCAGTGGAAACACATTTACAATAAGAAAAGAATGTATTTGTGCAAAGTTAGAGGAGGCACGAATTGAGGATAACATGAGAGAAATAATCTCTTGTAGGCGGTCTGGAGTCCTGGATGTGTGCAACTTTGATCAAAATGGGGTCATCAATTATTTGCCTATTAATTAAAAGGAATGCTGAGATAGTTTTGTTGAAGGAGCTGCCAGCACTTGGTTAAGGCCTATACAAACACAGACCGAGGCTTTAACAAATATATGAGTTTTCATAATGTTAACAAATATTTGAGTTTTCGTAATGTTAAGAAGGACATGAGCCTCAACATCTTAGTGGAACAAAAGTTCTCAAATACCCAACCCCATGGGACATAGGCTTTATTGTTGGTGTACATTCTCTTCATGCAGGTTTTGTTATTTACTTTATTTCCTTTTCTGTACTGTTTTGATGAATAACGACATCAATAATTTGCCCATCTGTCATGAAAATCTTGTTGGCATTAATCTTAAGGTTTTATGTACTGGATTTGTTATAGTATAGTATTTGAATGTTTTTTTTTAATCATACCTACTAGTTGCCAACGGATTCTGAAGCCATCCAAGTGTCGTAAGTTCCCTTGTCATGAAATAATTGTGTATCATGAGAAAAGGCTCATGTCTTTCAAGATTCAAGTGTTCAATAGATGCATGTTTCGAACTCCCGTCGGCTTGTATCATATGGAAGTTGGTTATAATTCTTCCGCCTCTTTTATCATGTAGGGCACATTTATATGATGATATTATATATTCAGAACAGCTCAGCAGTTGATTTGGCAGAAGAACTCATAAGAGAAGCATCTTGATATCTTCAGGGTTTTGGATCATGTTGTTCTTAGTTTATGGGGTAATTTGTCATTGTTTTGGTGTCGCATATGGTTTCCTAGCTTACAGAGAGGCTACTTTCTGGCAAGCCGATCGAAGCTCTTGATCATAATTTGTGATTCTGATGGGCAAACGTTTAATGGCATATAATTGCTACACTGGCATTTAGATGTTAAAACTGTGTTCATTACACTGGCATAATTTAGATGGCATGCTTGCTACAATGATTTCTGATGGTCGCTCTGTAATTGCATCAAGAAGTATCGTGCCTGATGGACATGTTTGCGTGAATGAATTTTAGTTTTAACGTGCAGATGTCTGATGGATTGAGCTTGGATTCATCAATTATCAATTTGGTTGTACATGTGCAAGCATGTCATTGTGCCAAATTGCAGTTTTGTTTTTCCAGCTTTTAGGTCAGCTACTTGTGTTTTGATCTTCAATTCTATTTGGTTTCTAGAGATCTAAGGACACCAAGTTTCGAACTTATAAAATATTCTCTCTTTAAGAAATTAGAATATAGTTAATGATGTAATTGTAGTAATGAAATTAAAAATGGGTGTGTAGTTTTTCAAAGTAAATAGTAGTAAAATTTATGTCATAATTACTTTTTCCATGAGTTGTCCTTTTTTAGTATCTATTTGAATGAGAACATTGAGAAGTAGAATAGAAAATACTTTCCGTTTTGGTGCCTGGTAAATTCAATTAACCGTTGTGACATGCTATGTACAGTTCGCAGGCCAAGGCAACATCAATTGTCCTTTCATCCCATATCTTTGCACGAGGAGAAATTAATCTATGTACCTTCATGCAATCCAATGATTGCATGAGGGTTTATGCATATACACCCTTCCATGAGGGTCACTTGTACTTTTGTACTTTTATTTAACCCTTCCATGAGGGTCACTTGTACTTTTATTCCTAGAGCATGGGTGCAATTTCGTTTATATGCTCGTTCATGAATTTGCATAGAAAAAGAGAGAGAGAGAGAGAGAGAGAGGAGTGTTACATGAATTTGAATAAGATTGAATGTTTGAGATTAAAATTTAGTACTTTTATAATATAAAACCATCCAAATAGTTCTTTTATATATATATATATATATATATATGTGTGTGTGTGTGTGTGTGTGAGAGAGATTTTCATTACTATAATTACATCATTAACTATATATTCTAGACGAGTGGGAAAAAATGTGTTAGGTTTCGACTTCCTGTTGGGAAGTGGAGTTCCAGACGAGAAGCAGTTCACTAAGTGAACAAGTTCAAGAGGGAAATTTCTAGACTGGAATGTGATGAAAGAGGAATCGAACCTCAGTAATCCAAGTTTTGCAAACGTAAACTCGTTGTCAGCTTATGAATTAAGCTGGTTTTCATAGCCCTAACGGCTGGGGTTCATGTTCATCACCATTAAAAGATGTGGAAAAAAATTACTGAATCATATTGTCAGAACATAATGCAACACCAGCATCATTTCATTGCTCATCAACATAATGTAAAAAATGTTTTAAAAAAAAAAACTTTATTCTCCTCCATGCAGATAAGAAAAGGTTCAAAATTTTGCAAATTAGTGTATAAACTTTCCGACAAACCGAGTGTAGCAGAATTCTTTTGCATTTTTCATAGTTAAAATATGTTCCAGTTCCAGTGTATAAACTTAAACATTGTTCCATCAACAAGGGCTTTCAAAAGCTCACCTCCAGTATAACATTTACACAAAAAAAAATGATGGTTCTAAAACAAGTTGAGTTCCAGTAAAGTATTTCCACCATCCAGCATATCACAGATTTGACATAATAATAAGAATAGGGGTGAAATTGGACAAGTCTTGGTACCATGAGCATGAGATTTCAC
The DNA here is from genome assembly GCA_036927795.1 of Iris macrosiphon. Lineage (NCBI taxonomy): Eukaryota > Viridiplantae > Streptophyta > Magnoliopsida > Asparagales > Iridaceae > Iris > Iris macrosiphon. Next base: position 98,502 of record JAYESA010000488.1, read on the forward strand.
AAATGCTGACCATTACTTTCCACTTTTAGTGCAATGAAGCCTCACTTGTGTTACATGTATCTAAACCTTGAAAACGGAAGTTCACTTGCGAAGAGGCCGAGTCCCTCTGAACATTATTTTCCCAGTGTTGAGAAATGAATTTACAACACCAAAACTAATGAAACAATTGATGGGAAGAGAAAAAAAAACATAGTCAACTTTCTGGAGGGAGATGATGAAATGATATTCTCAAGGATTTAGTTTCAGAGCCACTTAAAATTTTCTATCCGATTGACATACTAAACATTCATAGTGAGCATTTACATAGGACCTACTACAATTATACTTGTAGAAGAAGTGAAGCATGCACAGTGAGGATATAACTACAGCAAATGCAAGACAATTGAACGAGCACACGTGATTTTCAGGGTTTCTTTACTTTTAGCAACTATACTGTAAAATCCAGCAATTCAGGTAACTTTTGAGTAAATACTTTAATGTGGACAAAAGTAAGTAAATCAAGGTATATGAAAAAGATTTGACAAAGCAACGATAACCACTACCTTTGGCTGGTTCAGAAAGAGGGAAAAACTTATATAAGAGTTGCAGCACTAGTGATTAATTGTCATCACAGAAACAAGCTCAAGCAATGATAACCAACTCCAGCAGTAAATAACACCAAAAATATCAAAAAAGATATGACTTGAGAAACGAGAACCACCATATGGTTAATAGGGTTAAAACATACTAACCTAGGTTTGTGATTAATACTACAGTATTGACTGATTTGGGAATGTCATACCTGGCTTAATGTGTCTGGCCTATGTTGAGAGGAATGCAATTCCCTATAGCAAAATTTAACATGCTACCTCTTCGTCCAGACTTACTATGGTCTGGCCTATGTTGCACGAGTACAAATATGGACACGACATGGATACGAGATACGAGCATCCTCAGAGGTACAAAGGTAGTTACCGGTGTTGCATAAGTACAAATTCGGGCACGGTTATGGACATCATTTGATGTGAAAGTGCAAACATAGGGTGTAGGAGAATTTGGAAGGCGCTCCTAGGCATGGTTCGCATTCTCAGCCAATACCGATACGTATCGTCCATATCGTATTGGTTTGTTGGCATGTTCGATCCGATACCTACCCATACGGATACTGGAATTAAGGCTCTTTCCGGTCAATTAGCAAGAAAAAATTAAAAGGGAAAAGTATGGCAAGAATCAATGTCGACAATGATTTGACATTGTTACCATTACCAATTGTCAAAAGTTTTATGGTATAAATCCACATTGTTAATATATCTTAATATTATTTCATTCAAAACTATATATTGTAAGGGGTATTTTGTCTTAAAGCAAATAAAATAATCAACAATATCTATAGTGGGTGAAGAATTTAACAATGTTAGATATTATTCCATTCAAACCAATGGGAAACAACAAGAATACATAAGATTACGCCTGCATCGAATATTTTTCTAATTTTTAAAAATATTTTCTTATTATCCTTTAGCTTTCCAAAATTCAAATCCGAAACCACTAATGCTGATACTCATAAGAAGAAGAAGGGTCTGAAAGCGATTCCGATACTGTGAACCTTGCTCGTAGGTGCATGAGTTTAAATTGCACATTGAAAAAGTAGGTCTACCTATTTGCTAATTTGGTCGTTTGGGTTTTAAGGTACGACTCTCTCATGCTCATCACTATCTTTGGCTAGGAATTGACAATCCTCTATAGACATGGAAAGGAAGGATCAGTACACAGAGGACAATAAACAAGTTTAATGGATTTAGGACATTCTGACTTGGTCTATATTTGATTCAACAAAGAGTACTAAAGGATTATAATGCTAAAAACTCAAAAGTATACACATTGAAAGCTAAAGCAACTCTTTAAATGTCCCCCGCCAATACAGATCTCATCATGTCACAAACAAAATTGACTTTGAAACTGTATGATGATCTTGTAAACATTAATGAAGATAAAGAGGGCAAATGTGGACATCTACCTCTAGGCCCAAAATAACTAAACTATGGTCAAATATAAACTGAATAGATATAGTAAAAACTTAAAGAAGCAAAAAAAATAAAATAATACTTACCTCTTAAAGAAAATAAAAGAAAAGGAGTAAATGATAGATTACGAAAAACAAATCTATATCAGCAAAAGCTTTATTTCTTGTTATTCAACTCCATCCATCTCTGTTCTCCAATTTTTCTAAGATCGTTGAGCCTAATAGTTACATTTGGCATCTAACCAGAGACCACATGATTCCCTTCTAGATTATGTAACCAAGGGATGAGAATAGCCACAGTAAAAGAACAAAAACAATGATCTAGGAGCTTGGCACGTAGACATAAAACATAATGCATCAAGGACAAGATGACACAGACACGGCATGGTTGGTGTGTATTTTCGAGTGTTCATGTTCTCTAATATGTCCGACACGATGTGACAGGGACATGGCGCTGATTCTGGAATAAAAAAAATAAAGGTTTGGCAATGATAAGTAGGGGTGTTCATGATAAATCAAATCGGTACTCGGTTATGAACATTTAAATAATTTATAACTCGGGTCGGTTACGATTACCAACTTGAATAAACGATAATTAACCGACCGAACCAAATACCTAATAAAATTATTTTATATTTGTTAGTTATACAAACCAAATACCTAATAAAATTATTTTATATTTGTTAGTTATACAAGTATATATACTATATTAAGGAAAAGATGAGTTTGGGTAGCTTGAATAGTTACATTTGAACCAAATGTTTAATAACTTACGTCTTATAAAGTGGCATTTAGCCAGAAAGATTGACAGTTTAAAATTTATGTAAAAATGAGGTGTTAAATTGATTTGGTCCTAGTAAAATATAGTTATTTCATGGGATACTAGTCCATCGGTTTTTAAGTGAATTAACTCACCGACCCACAAGTCTCTCTATTAACTGAACCATTCTGTTAGAGGGGTCTTTAGGTCGGTTTTCGGTTGTATAAATTGTATAATCATCTAAGTCGGTTCGGTTGCCAAATTTGCACATCTGGTCTAGCCGATTATTAACCAATTTAACCGACCAACTTGCGAGTCTTGTCAGTTGACTGAACCACTCGGTTAGGGGAGGGGAGGGGGGGGCTTTAGTCAATTTGCGGTTGTATAAATTGTATAACCGACAAAATTGGTCCGGTTGCCAAAAGTTGCAGATCGGTTGACGGACCAAGTACACCCTTAAAAAAAGGTTATCAAAGGATATATGAACTCATCTGAATCAACAGGTTATACACACATATACCAGTGTAGTCAAAGGCGCGCCTTGCTCCTAGGTGCAGGGACAACGCCTCAAGAGTGTCCAGGCGAGACGCGTTTCATAAGGCGTGCATTTCCATGAGGTGCAGAGTAGTTAAGGCGTGCCTTGAAAATATTGTAATAAAATTTATACATGGACCAATTTTTTAAATTTTTTTTGTATACTATTTTTTACTGTTGTTTTACTATTTTTTTATAGTGCTTTGTATACTTTTTTATGCTCTTTTTTTATTTTTACTTTTTTTTGTATAATGTTGTTTTATATGGTTTCTTAAACTGTTTTTTAATACTGTTTTGTATATAAACAGACTTTTTTTTATTGTTTTGTATACTATTTTTTATATTGTTCCTGCAAACGAAATTCTCACTATCGTATCTATATATTTTTATTTATTTATTTTATATACTATTTTTTATACTGTTTTCAGTATACTGTTTTGTATGCAGTTTTTTTTATTGTTACTGCTTCTAGTAGTTCATATATATATATATATATATATATATATATATATCATTTTCATCTTTTGATGAAATCAAGTCCGGTTTTTGAAGTTTTAAGATATTCTTCAAGTGCTTTTAAAGGATCAAATTAACATGACTTGATTATATATATATATATATATATATTTGTGTCTCGTATCGCTCGGACGCGCGTCTTAAGTGCGCCTTGCGCCTCGGGCGATATAGACCCTTTGCGCCTTGCGCCTTTGACTACCTTGACATATACTCAAACCTAGTGTTTTTTGAAGTGTCCATGTCTGATATGTGTCCTACAAGATGAGACGGGGGCATTGCATGATTTTTGAGTGTCCATGCTTCCTAGGCAGTAATGAGTCAAAAGGTTTTGAGATGATAAGGCCATCAAAGGATACATGAACTCAAACCTTAAACTGTTAAGGAATCAATCTGAAACAATTAGTTAGTGTAACAAGTTACATGTTTAGCATCACCATGCAATAGAAGGATATATTTACTCAAACTGCTACTTTCGCAAATTTAACTCGCCGTTTAAAAAAAAAACACCTTGAAATCCACGTGCCATTTGAGGCAATTAGCCAAAAATTTATATGAAAATGAAGTTTAATGGCTTTCTGAGCATTGGACAATAGAACCTTTTTTTTATCTAGGAGTCCTTTACTTGGATATCAACTAGATTAGTTGTCCTGTAAGGTTCATGCAACCGAAATGTATTTAAGCTTCCAAGAGAAAAGTAATAGGAGGGAGTAATAAGCTTTTTTCATAATACAACAACAAAGCCTTCACTACCAAATTTTTGGGGTCAGCTACTTGAATCCTCCCATTCACCTCGGCTAAGGGCCACGTCTTTTCTAACATTAAAAAAACCATATCCATAGCTATAGACTCGATCCAAGTTCCTTTAGACGCCCTTAGTTCAAGCAGCTCCTTGAACTAATATCCTATCGCTCTTAACCGACACATCTATTGGTCTACATTGCACGTCCAAACCACCTGAGACTGATTTTCTCCCATACCATCTGGAATGATTGGTGTTAGTACTAAAAACTGCATACTGATATATACAGGCTCTTATAAAGGTAAACGAAAAGCTCGAGTTGATACAGAAAGAAATAACTTAAAGTCTTCTTTCCCTCTATAAATTCCTCCTATAAAGCATATATGTGTCCCCAACTAAGCTGAATACTAACATATTTCAGGATAATGCATGCAATAGTAAGATATGAAAAATACTAACTCATACTTTCTGTAATCCTTGCTTGCCTAAATTCTAAAAGGGATCAAAATATTCTCTAACTAATCCACCACGATTCTTCTAATCTCTATTTCCTGCAGGGAACTTGTAGGGTTCCAACTGCGAACAAAGAAAGTAAACGAAATTTACAAGGAAACCACAAGTACCTGACATGAGATCTACCTTCCTCGGATAAGATACAAGTATTGGAATGAAATTAACTTACAAGGATGAGCAGAATACTATCTCAATTATTAAGGTTGAACAACCACAACCAGATTTGTCATACGTCAATTTCAAAGATCATTTTGTATTAGTAACCCCACACAAAGAACAAGTGGTCTGCAAAATGTTAACTTCAAGAGCCCATGGTTGCTTGAAATTAGTTACTGTCTCTGCACGTTTATTAACAAATGAATACTATTAGGATGTTTAAGCGATTAAAGATATGGAGTTGGGTTTGGACAACTATGAAATATAACATCTGGCTTGTGTATGCTTTAACCCTTTTGGTGTATGTCGTAAACATACATATAGACATAATACTTAAAAGATACACACATATTATGTATGCACAAATGTTGAGACCTCCCTGTTGTACTCTATACTATTAGGATGTTTAAGTGATTAAAGATATGGAGTTGGGTTTGGACAACTATGAAATATAACATCTGGCTTGTGTATGCTTTAACCCTTTTAGTGTATGTCGTAAACATACATATAGACATATACTTAAAAGATACACACATATTATGTATGCACAAATATTGAGACCTCCCTGTTGTACTCTATACTACTTTTCAGAATTGTGGTGTCATCACTAGCCCAGTGTTGTATCACAATATTTGTATTTATTAACATAGATGAATACTGATGCTGATAACCCCTAGCCGCAAAGATAATGTAAGTTCTCCGATTAATATTAAATTATGAAAGGCCTATTTTATGAAAACTTTTTGACTAGAATCACAAAAAGAAGTACTTCCTTGAGGATTCTGCCCTAAGCAGCAGTCTGGCTACATGTTATACTTTAGTAAACAGCAGTATAGACAATTCAAGGTTTCAAAATAGTGCAAGAGAAAACAGAAAAAGTCAAGCAAATGGAGTCACAATTCACCAAAGAATTATACTTTAGTGAATAGCCGAATAATATATATCTTTTGGAAGGTCATATCTACATGTTATCTTGTGTAAAAGCCAAAAAATGAAGTACATGAAAAATGTGCACCAATACATTGAATCCCAAAGTAAAGAGGAAAAGATCCATCGTAACACGCCTGCATGAGAAAATTGAAGCAGGTCAACCAAATCGTCATAATCCATAACAGGATTAAATTTCACTCAACATCATGATACAAGCTACTGGAATGGCAGATTTTTAATTACCTCATGCAATACAACAAACTTGAGAATCAAATACATAAATGATGTATTGTACACCAATACACAGAAATGGCATAATAAAATACAGCTAGGAAACTCACCTCCACACACCACGAAACATATACTTCGTAGTTACTACGAACATGAAAATCTACAGAAGATGAACAAAAATAGATAAGTCTCCCAGTATAAAGTATAAACACTTATTCCAATAAGAATTAGCCATACCTTCATTTGTACACAAAAAATGAACAACACAATTCCCAAGCCCAGGAAAGCCTTGTAGACCAACTGTCAAGGCATACAACAAACACAAAAGGCAGCTCACTGAATTTGTCATGTTTCTTTCCGATGCACCCTCGCATTATTTATTTACTGGGAGAAAGCTGACTATAGTACTCAGTAAAGTCTAAACGGAAGAGGAGGAACTTCAAATCGACATGTTGCTGCATGGGCAACTGAGAGATAAAATCATCAAGTGATACTGAATATGCTTTTGCAATTGTGTCCAAGTCTTCACCCATCTTTCGAAGAAATTCGCCAGCATGTTGTATTAAGGCTTTCCTACCACCTTCAAGCCATGAACCCGACTTATCTTTTGATTTTGACCGTGATTTACTCTTTCCCCTGAAAGAATAAGAAGACACGAGTATAATGGAATTTAGATAGGACCTTTCAGAGCTGATTGGGGACATTGGCTATTTCTTTATTTTGTTTTTGTTTTTATTAATGATGATGTTGTTGTACCCTACATTTCTAGAAAAAGTGAAAGAACAACGTAAATATATAGAATTACCTGAGTTGTAGCTCATATATCCTTTCAAACCACCGATCAGCAAGGCTCCGAAACTTTAATATATGGTCAAACAACACAAAGAGAGTCTTTATAATCCCCTGAGATCTCTCCCCAAGAAGAGACTTCTCCACAATTGATCCAAGGTACTTCTCATGAGCAGCAAGAAGATCATCCAAATCCTTTGCTGCATCCATCTCTTCCGAAAACCTTGCCCAGGAAACCTCAAGAACCTCAAACATTATATAGTCCTGGAAATTCGTCACGAAATGGTTCATTTCATTCCAAATCACTTGGCACCTTCGAAGCACTGACACAAACTGAACCCTAACAGCCTCTTCTTTAGCAAGAGAACACGAAATGATGCAGTTGGGCTTCATTATCTTCCAAACCCCAATCAGAGCATGCTCCACCCTTCTAAGTTTCCACAAATAATTGAAGACTTTAAGATATCTCTTCATTACAGAAACAGTAAAAACGGTGTCCAGTGGCACCCTCGCATCATACTCCAAGGAGAAAACATCCCACCCACGGTCACCATCCACATGCTCCATCATTTTAACTTTCAACCTGTCAAGAATTTCCCGATTATCGTATTGAGCATTCGAAGCCCGGATTGCTGTTTCAAGGAGCCCCGCCAGCTGGAACGAGCTGATTGCATTTGCCGGTGCAGACAATTCCGGACCTACAATGTCCATCAAGTACTGAACAAAGTCGCCTTGACCTAACAGGAGATACCTCTTGATAGCAAGACAATGGTCTCTGAACCGAAACTTTTGGTGAATCACCTCCATCAAATGCCGATCGATGCGTTTTGCCGCCTCAACCACAAGAGCCTCCAGAGCATCCGTCTCGCCGTACCCAAGCCCACCTCTCCTCGTGGTGGTGCCAACGTGGGCCGCCGCCTCGGTGGCAGCATCAGCCCACCCGCTATCCTCGCAACAAACCCTAAGGAAATTGATGGACTTCCCCGTCCTCAGAATTCTCTGAGCAAGAACTGGCGAAATGAATGAAGGAAGCATCGAGGACTGGATCCGGTAACCTTCTCTCCATAAAGACTCCGCCTTTACCGGCTGGCTCACAATGAAGAACTCATTAAAAACGTCCTCCAACTCCCCTTCGATAACCCAGCTCCTAACCATCTCAAACAGCGGCGAGCAGACTCTTCGAAGCAACCGCCCCATAAACTCCTGAACCAGAGGGTCCCCATGCTGCGCCTGCCAATGGATCGTGCCGGCCATGGCCCCACCTCTCAGATCCTGACACTGGTCCACGAGAACCGCCATAAGCCTCATCCGAACCATCGGCTCCGCGAGCCAAACTGACAGCCGTCTCAACGACAAGTAATTAGCCATCGACCCGGAATCCAAAGCCGACGATGGGATCGGATTCAGCGACTGCGACTCGAGAACTGCCAACAATTTATAATACTCCGCGAGCTCGTCCTGAAGGGCGGAAGCGAATGCCTGACCCACAGTGCCAACCTCCTCGGCGACGAACTTGCTCATGGTCTCGTTAATGTAATTCCTCACCTTCCGAAACAGGAAACCGAGCTCGGAGAGGCGCCGGACCATTGTATAAGTAGATCTAGGGATCCTAACCGACTCGAGCATTTCGTAGCTATCTAACCGATTGTCGAACTTGACGTAGCGGCCGTCAATCCCCTGGGAGACGTAGAGGATGTCTCTGACCAGGGCGGACTCGGCGACCTCGGTTTCTTCCATGAGGAGATCCGCGAACTCGCGGAAGGCGATCTCTCGGATGTTGTCGGGGTCTTTGGAGAGGACGAGGACGCCGGAGGAAGAAGAGGTTGGGGTTAGGGTTTTCTTAGGGCTAGGGTTTGGGAGAGGGAGAGAAGGGAGGAGCGGGGAGGAGGAGTGTCGGCGGCGGCGGTCGGAGGAGATGGAGCGGAGGATGTAGAGCAGGGCCCAGCGGTTGCGGACGGAGGAGCGGAGGGAGAGCTTGGAGTGGAGGTCGGCGAAGGAGAGGGCGTGGGCGTGGCGGCCGGCGAGCGCGAGTTCGCGCTTGATGGTCTCGGCCATGGCGGACTCGTCGGCGTCGACGGAGGGGGTCATGCGGCTGGAGAGGAGGCGGTGGGCGTAGCGGAGGGCGGCGGCGGAGGAGGAGGTTGAGGAGGGGAGGAGGCGGAGGACAAGATCGCGGACGAGCTCCTGGGTCTTGGGGTCGTCCATGGCGGCCGGCGGTGACGGGATCCCGGGGTGAGGGTTTGGGGGAGAACGGGGATTTTTGTTAATTTGGGTTTTTAGTGTGATTTTGTTTTGTTTTTTTTCTATTTTTTATCGCAAATTCTACATTCACTACATAAATTGGTTAGTCCAAACTCTCGTATAAAATCCAATAACTTATATTTTGCGGTCTAAATTTTTTTTTTCCAGAATTGTAACAATGTTGACAGTCCTTCCAATTGGGAGGACTGTTAACATTTTTACAGCCCTAAATAATTGGTACTGTAAAAAAAAATTGACAATCCTTCCAATTGGAAGGACTGACAACATTATTACATTCCTTAATAATTAGGACTGTAAATGTTGACAGTCCTTCTAATTGGAAGGACTGTAACAATATTGACAGTCATTCCAATGTACTGTCAAGGAAAAAGAAGAAGAACAAGTAGCAGCCCCGTCCTGTCGTCGCCGCCGTCCTGCACCTCCGTCCTACACCTCGACCCCACGCCGCCCCCGCTTGCTGCAGCCCCGGGCCGTCCCCTCCCCGCTCGTCGGGGCTTCATCCCCGACCCCGCCGTCGTCGCAGCCCCCTCACCCCGCTGTCGCCGCAGCCCCCTCACCCCGCGACTTCGTCCCCGGCCCCGCACCCCATGGCTTCTTGATGAAACCCCGAGCAGCGGCAGGCCGAGCATCTCATGCACGTCGAGCACGGATATCATGTCCTCCCCGCGGATCATGTCGGTCCTCACCCTATTGACCAGCATCTTGACATCCCTGATCCCGTAGCACTCGAGGAGGCCCAAGACGTAGTCGACGTCACGAAGGGCGGTGATGTCCGGGGTGGTGACGAGCAGGGCCTCGTTGGTGGGGACGATGGCGGTGATGAAGCCGACGTCGATGCCAACGGGACAGTCGATAAGGATGTCCTTGGAGGGCTTGAGGGCGTCGACGACCCAGAGGAGGATCTTGGAGTTGAGGGGGAGCTTGGGAAAGGAGCGGGACTTGGGCGCTGTTTGGTTCGCGGAAGTAGAACGAAGTGAAAATTTTGGAAATAGAGAGTTTGCGTGCGCATTACGTATGCGCGTCATGTGTATACATATTTTATGAGTTTTTTCGTTTGGATGGTTGTTGGAAGTGGTAGTTGAAAAGTGATATGGTTTTTCACTTTTAAATATGGTGAGGTTACCTCCAACTAGTATTAATTATTATTATTATTATTATTATTAATTATTATTGTTGTTGTTGTTATTATTATTATTAAAAATATAAATTAATAATTAAACAAAAATTACTTAATACTAATATTTTTTACGGTTTTTTTCGTTTAAAGTAATAAAATTTAATAAAATCATAAAAAAAGGAAAAAGTTGGACGAAATAGCATGGAGGAGGATGACCCGCCAACTCAGTTGGCGGGGTGCAGTGCTGGAGAGTAACTCGCCAACTGAGTTGGCGGGGCGCTCTCCTCGAGAGGCCATTCGCCAACTCAGTTGGCGGGGCATGCTGAGTTGGCACCTCCTTAGGACCGTTGCACTCTGCTCGCCAACTTAGTTGGCGAGTAAGGATCCGTTTCCCATTTTTTCCGTTGCTCAACGGCTATTACATTCAAAACTTCCCTCTATAAATTTTCTCTCTCAACCAAATCATCTCACACTCACTTTATTTCCTCTCTTCCCTCTAGCAAAGTCTCCAACACTCTCTCTGTCTCTCTGCCTGCAGCTAAAGTTCATTTGAGTTTTCTGTAGCAAAAGTTCTCAACCGTCATGGATCGTAGCGTAAGAATTGTATGCTCGCACGGCGGTAAAGTAAATGGGTTAAATTACGAAGGAGGAGAAAATATAATTTTTTTAACTTATCCGAATATTAGTTTTGAAAATATACGTAATCATATTATTGAACGTTGTTCTATTCATTATAATTTTATTCTGAAGTCTATTTTTTGTTCTAATTGTTTTTTGATAGATAGTGAAGATGCATGGAATTATATTCTTGAGATTAATTCACAATCACGGTATATAAAAATATATGTTATTAAAGTAGCAGCAATCTTAGATAGTAGAAATAATGAATATTTTTTTGAATATCAGCATGTTAGTTCGGGTGCTAGTTCTTCTCAACAAACAGTTTCATTTATCCAAGAAGGTCATTCATCAGATGAATCTAACCATGATGATGATAGTGACAACGACGATGGAAATAGTGATGATTTAGTTGAAAATGTAGATTATACGGTAGATGGTGATGTTATAAAAGCTATCACTGATGAAGTATTTAAGGGACAATCATTTCCTAGTCGTTCTCACTTTAGAAGCTTTATAAGTAATTTAGCAATTAAATATAATTTTAGTTCTTCAGCTAGTGTTATGAATAATGCTCGTGGAATTATATATAGTTGTGATCAACCGAATTGTAATTGGAGAGTATATGTCAAATCTATTGGAAATGGCGATATAGTTAAAGTTAGTACATTAGAAAATCGTCATTCTTGTTTAGGAAGACTTAGTACAGGACGTCATCGACTAGCTACCGCTGCATGGATTAAGACCATGATAATTGACATTATTAGAGATAACCAGTCATACAGTCCATCACAAATTGTTAAAGATATATATAGAGAGCACCGTATACAAGTTAGTTATTCCAAAGCCTGGAGAGCCCGAGAGACAGCATTAGCTGAAATTAATGGTAGTTATGATGAGGCATACGCTAGTCTTGGGGAGTATTGTTATAGAATTATGGAGACAAATCCAGGTAGTACATGTTTTATTAAAACTACCGAAAACAATAGCTTCCAACGAATTTTTATTTGTTTTAAGCCATGTATTGATGGATTTTTAAGGGAATGTTTACCAATTATTAGTACTGATGCTACATTTCTTTCGTCTAAATATCAAGGTATCTTATTTATTGCTTGTGCTCACGATCCTAACTATCAATTATATCCTATAGCTTATGTTGTTGCTGAAGGTGAGAATAGTGATTTTTGGTCTTGGTTTTTAAATTCTCTTAAAATATCTTTTGAAAGTTGTTTTAATGATTGGAGTACAATTTCATTTATATCTGACAAGCAAAAGGGATTAATAAATGATGTTTGTGCTATTTTTCCTGTATCTTCTCGTTTTTTTGTATTCAATATTTTAAACAAAATATGAAAAAAGTTACCAAAGAACCAGTATTTCAACGCTTGTTAGACTCGCTTGCTAGATCATATAATAAAACGGATGCAGAGAGTGTGTTTGATATAATTAAAGACGAGAACATAATGTTGTACGATTGGCTTATTGGTGTAAACGATGAAAGTCGTCGATTTGAACATTGGATAACAGCGTATGCTACTTGTCCTAGATTAGATATTAACACTTCTAATCTTGCTGAATGTTTCAATAGCTGGATTAAGAAATTACGAGATAAGCCAATAACAACACTTCTCGATGGTATTAGAACCAAGATTATTACACTTCATGACAATCGTAGAAAGAATGCTGAAAATATAGACACAGATTATTGTCCGAAGATGTTAAAGAACATGGCTTCTATTATCAAAAAGAAGAATTACCTAGAAATATTAGCTATTGATAGTTATAAGTTTGAAATAATAGACCGGGCAACAAGTAGAACCTATGTTGTTAATATAACTGACATATCTTGTACATGTTTAAGATGGTACCATACTTATATACCATGTATACATGCATGTTTTGTTTGTAGATATTGCAATATTAGTATTGATAATTTTTATCCTGCAGTATTTTCGACGGAAACCTTGAAAAGTATATACGCACAAAAAATGGAGCCAATTCCAGTTCCCTACGAGATCCAAGCTCCTTTGGTAAGAGGACAAATTGGGGTCCGCTCCAGCATACTGGTAACTCGGGCCCGCTCCTGCATACTGGTAACTCGGGCTCCCTCCAACATACTGGTCACTCGGGCCCGCTCCATCATACTGGTCACTCTGGCCCGCTCCAGCATAATGGTCCTCTACAGTATCCCTCCGACGACGACGAGAGTGTCTCTGTCGTACTAAGCCGGTCGGATAGTCCGGTGGAAGACGGGATTGTACTGGAGGCATTTTCGGTTCCCGTCCAATACCCAGATGCTCAACACGAGTCACGAGTTCCTCCATAAGACGACGAGTCACATGTTCCTCCATATGAGGTCGTTGTAAATGTTGTCGGTATACACCACTCTGAAATTTGAAACTTGTAAATTAATATATTTATCATATCTATGTATATGTATTTTTGAAAGTATAATGAAGTCATATCAAATCATGCATTCCATCGACAAAAACACGCAGAGTAGAATCGTCTACAGATCTAGTCTTGAACCTTTGCTCCTCATAGTGGTATACTCGGTTGCTCATAAGAGGGCATCCCCACCATTGCCTATAGTCCAGGCTACCCATGTCTGCAAAATATAAATAAAATTTTAGCAAACTATTTACACTAAATCAATACGAATAATGAGTAACTTATAACTTACATTCCTCAGCAGAATTTAGTCTGGGAGACATGTCCCTCACACTATAATTTTCGAACTGATTATTCCAGTCAGCAACGAGACCAATGATTCGTTGTAATGCATTTGATGCCTCATAACCGACTGTTGGTGGATCATCGGAAATTATTGGACTCATTCCGAATTGCCGAAGAACACGATCTGCCGGATGGTACATGATGAACCGATCATATATAATATGAGCTGTGTAAAGTAAATGCATATGACGTCCTCTTGATTTTTGGAGCATCAGGTTCAAGTGAGTAAGGTAACCAGGTAACCTGTTTAAAGATATTGTATCAATTAGATGTGATATTTATCTGCGATCAAAACTTAAATGATTTAAAGATATTTATTGCTTATTTAAAAATTACCTCATGATACTGCAGTGTATCAAATTGGCTACTATAAAGTGATACACTCCTGTATTGGTAGTGTTGATAATCCACTACATCTGTAGGCCAGCGCATGGCAACTGAAAATACTCCAACATCACTGAGAATGCTGGTAACAGGCCTACCAATATAGAAGTGCTCGTAGGACCAGAACTATAAAACAAAAATATGACATTAGTACAAACAAAATTTGCGTATAAAATTACTCTAACTTTTTAAGGTCTTTCATTCGTACATGAATCAGTGAAATACATCCACAAATACTCTTGTAATTTGATCTCACAAATTCTGTCAGATTGGCGTATAAAAACACAAGAGTAGCAGCTCCCCACGCATGCTCAGTAGGTTTTGTCAAATCATCCAAGAATGGTAGAAGCTGCACATTTACCATATTTTTCGATGCATCGGGAAATAGAATTGTACCACATAAACAGAGCAGATACGCTCTAGTGCAACGAATGACCTGGATATATTAAGTGTTATATAGAATTGCACCACTAAATTAAGTCATAAACAAATTTACTAATAAAAATACATACCCGCATTTCATCTACATCAACCACCCCGTCAATAGTGTGATGTAGGTCCATGAAGTTGCCACGGAGCCATGTAAACTTCATAAAATTGTCGTCTTTTATACCTGATGGAGGGTTAACACCGAGATACCTCCTGATCAGATCAGATCCCTTTAAGTGCGGATCAAAATATATAGGGTTACCTTTAATAGGTAACCCTAGTATATTTGCCACATCAAAAAGGGTGATCGTCATCTCGCCGAATGGGAGTTGGAAAGTGTTGCGTTCGGGCCACCAACGCTCCGCAAGACTTACAACTAAATGAAGATCGTGGATTAAATATCTAACACGATCTATATAGTAGAATCCAAAGGATTCCACCAAAGCCTTTTGGACCGAATTTAGCTCCCACATATGATAATTTCTTTCAGTCCGCCATTGTACATGGATCCGGGTTCGTAAACCAAGATTATGGTCGTATAACTATCAAAAAACATATACATTATATTTTGTGTGTAAATTACTAAAGTTGAAAACTTGTAATTTTAAAAATTACCTCGCCAGTAAATATCTGACTAGAAATGTGGTCTTCACGTTGCTTAATAATAAGCTAGGTAGTCGGCCCGCCAGGAATACGACCGTCATTGTGGGTAGCCATCTCAAAAAATGTTGATTGCTGTGATTAAGGAGGAGAAAGAGGATTGATGTGAAAACACGAGGAGGAGGAGGAGGAGGAGGAGAATGTGTTGTGAGGAGCGGTCGTTGGGGGGTGTTTATAGGGAGGGAAGGGGAGGGGATGGGGGAAAGTTGAGGGGATTGGAGGGGGGGGTCTCCGAGGGAAGGGGAGAGGTCGTTGGGGGGGTGGTCTCCGAGGAATGGGAGGCGTCAGGGAAGCAGGGGGAGGGAAGAGAGCTGCCCGCCAACTGAGTTGGCGAGCGGTCTCTCGTAGACTGTGCCCCGCCAACTCAGTTGGCGAGCAGTGTCTCGTTGACCGCGTCCCGCCAACTGAGTTGGCGAGCGACCGCTCGAGGGCTCGAGGAGTGCGCCCCGCCAACTCAGTTGGCGAGCAGTCCTCCTCTCTGCAATTACTCCATATCTTTTCCCTTTCTTTATAATTTTATTAAATTTATTACTTTAAACGAAAAAACCGATAAATTTACTATTTTTTACGTTCCAGTAAGTACATCATTTTCCTTTCCAACTCAATATTTTCATATTATCGTCCGTTTGTGCACGATTAATATATTATTGTAAAAAAAATTGAGACGAGTGGTCTTTAACCCATCCGGTAATAACATCTCATATCTACTCTTTATACAAGAGCTTGAAAACGAGTGTCTAAATTGTATGCAAAATAATCGAACTTGAGTAACTCTTGTGGTTACCGATGAGAGGTATAAAATCATGGTTGGGTGACAGAAGATTAATGGATCGAACTAGAGGACATATTATTTCTTTTATTTATAAATGGTGAGAGTTGGGGACAGTGGATCCAAAGACATGCAATACAGTGTGCACAAAGTCTCGAACGTCACGTTGGACCCTGAACATTATGTCAAAAATTCAAAAAAATATATATAAATAAATAAAAAAAATTATTATTTTAAAAAAATCAAATATTATCTAAGTATAACCAAACATAACTTATATGGTTAATGAGGAAGACATTCTCTCTGACTGGATGTATTTGATCCCAAGGAACAACGGTATTTATAAAAATAATTAATTTTTTTAACATTTTTTTTACACGCGTGCAATGCACGTGGACATTAATAGTGTATAAAAAAATGTAGACTTTACTGTAGAACACTTATTCTTCAAAAGTTTTACTCTCTCTCTCTCTCTCTCTCTCTCTATATATATATATATATATATATATATATATATATATATATATATATATATATATATCGACAAACAAAAGTCCCTTATAATTTTTTTCTATACGTAATTATCTAATTGTTCATATTAAACTTAATAAACAATTTAAAAAAAATTTCATTCTCCAATTTTTGTTTACCAGTCTAAAGAGCGAAAATATTTAGATTTGTACTTTCAATGATGAAATGTGTATACAAATTTATGCACTTTTTTGACCTCTACTAGGGGACAAGTGTGTTTGGTTATGATAATAAAGTGAAAAAGTTAAAAGTGTGAGCATATATTATAATAATGTTTAACAAATAAATATGAATAACAATTACAATTAATCAATATTAATTAAAAATTGGCTAATTAATTATTTTTACTGTATAATAAAATAAGTAAATTATTTCAAATTATAATTACTTATCTTATTTATTAATTAATTGCTAGTGATTATATAATTCAAACAAATCCAGTCGAAATATAGATTGCCACTCTCCCTTCCCGATATACGTACTTTGAGCGTATTATTTTCTTTCCTGCATGTTAATTAGGTTGCATGGGACTTAGCCCATTCTTTGGTTCAGCCTTGGTTCATGGTTTAATTGTGTGGTTGGGTTTGGTCACGGTTGAACCATGGTTTAACCCTCTCTCTCTCTCTCTCTCTCTTCGTTCTTTCATTTCTTTTCTCTCTCTTAGGTTTTCTCTCCTCCTCCATAGGCAAGTACACCTTGCATGAGAAATGAAAAAACCCTCCAAATTATTAGTCCATTATGCTTGTTGTGTGATTCTTTATATATATGTTTAGAGCTTGAAATTTTTGGCTTTGATGGATGGATTATAGTATATCTTCATTTCTAACTTAGGGTTTTTCATGTGTTCCATGATTTTTTCTTGATTTTGATATATTAAAACTTGGTATTTTAGACAATCCAGTTTTTTCAAGGCAGTTGTGGATTAAAATCTTATTTTTTGGTAAATTCCTATTCGCATGCTCATATTAGTACAGTTATATAACCGATACGATATGCTCGGACATGTCTAGAGGACAAGTATATTCGTCTACTAGTCAACTATATATCTCAATTTACGTAAAGTGGTCATGCGAAGAGCGAACCAAGCGCACTAAGGTTAGCTAGACCATAATACACTAATTCTGATTTAGACAATGTATTAGTGTGGGCCCCCAATAATACATATGTCATGAACAAGCTCGATAAAAAGATAAGCTTGCAAAACTAGGCTGTAAAAGCAGCACGAGTCAAGATATTCCAAATAACATAAGTACGCGGGATTATAATGAGTGAAATGCACAAAATAATTTAAGTTCACCAAGAAGATAAGACTCGTCCGGTGTTGTGTCTCTACAGTTGCCATTATAACTTCTTGTCTAAGTCTTTAGTCGACCAAATAGGGGTATGGGTCTCTAAAGTTCTACAGTCTAGATAAACACTATATTCTTATGCTAGTCTATAGTTGCTGTCATTCAATTACACTTCATTAATCGGTCAAAAGGAATTTGTGATACTAGGTTGTGAGGCATACTACCAAACTTACAAGAATAAACTAATACTGTAATTATCTTAAGGGGATTCTACAAAATAACCTTGTCCTTGTAAATAAAGTAGAAACTCTTATTGGGGTATACGAGGAAATGATCTTGGTACTTATTAAGATATCCTATTGCATTATATAGGTAATGGTCATCTTAAGTCTTAATCATAGTGCTTATAGAACAAAAGTGTTATTATTAAGAATGGAGAAGTTACTGGATCTCAAGTAAAAGAGGATATAACCTGTATTGAGATATGTGGAACAGATTACTTGATTTGAAACTAAAGGATAATCATAAAATCATAATCTAAATCAGCAACTCAACTATCAAGTTCTAACTACTAAGCACAAAATTTTAAAATTCAAGATTAACAACTATAATCCTAGCAAACTATGTATCCTAACATAAAAGGAATCACTTGGCCTACAATCAGAAGGGTTAGGTGACACGAATTGAAAGATGAAGAAAAATTTTTAGCCATCGCACAAATAGCGAGCGTTAATGTTTCAGAGAAACAAGATATGAAATTAAATAGAGAGACTCTTGATAATATCATAGTTTTCTAAGGAAAATGTGGTATGCTAATCTCTGTGTTCGAGGTATGATCAAAAAAAATGTTCTATTCATTCCTCTTGGTTTCCTAAGGTACTGTTCTGCTAATATCAAGACAAGAATTTAAATTTATAGTCCTCGTATATTATCTTATTATGAAAGTTAGGTTTAGTCATAATATTCAACCTTGGATTTCTATTGGTTCCTCAATACTAGGGTCAAACAATATGGTCAAATTTCTAACTAACCCTAGTAGTGTCTATACTACTCTCAAGTCATTCATAAATATATCAAGGGATAATGGTCAATTAATTTACAGGTGTTGGATGCTAGGGTTCATTAGGTATGCTAAACTTTTGGGAGCTGCCAATATGCTAATTTGTTTTTCTTAGTAGGTATGCTATCATAATTATCTCCTAACCCTAACAATAATGATTCCTATATTCCGGCAGGAGGCTATACTCAAGGATTTATTAGGGAAGTAAATGAATCAAGCAGGATGCAATTATTTAAATAGAACGGATTGGAAGGAAAGTGAAACATAGTCAAATGTGGATGAGACCTAAAACTCTAATACTAGGTGCATGCCCGCTCGATACAGTTACGTAACCGAAATGGCTAACTCGACATGCATGAGCCACCACAAAAATATGTCACGTCCCAGTCCCAAAATACGTAGGACTAGGAATACGTAAGCAAGCCAGCCGTATGTATATGGAGACTCCAATATATGGAAACCATAACACATACGTATGCTGTATTATGAACAATAATTTACAAGTGGTATATAGTTGTCATAAGTCACCGGACATAACTAAATCTCATCCACAAAAATAATCATAAAGAAATAAATGATCAAATATGTCAATGAACCAAATATGAGTTAGTCGAGAAGAACTAATAGTTGTATGGAGATAAATCCACTACCAAACTAGAATATAAAAATAAATATAATAACTACATCATCTAATGATCAGAGAGGCTCGAAGGAAAGACCTCCTCGAAAGAGAACGAAGTAGCAAATCCTGATCCGTGCTCCTGCGAATAGTCATGATCGTCTACACCTGAAAAGGGACCAGGTCCTCAGAGGGACGTAACAAGATACATAGAAACATGCCAATAAAATACTGAAAATAAACATCCAAAGGGTCGTCTAACCGCCTATGTGAATGCACTTTGAGAACAACTTTCCAACACGTGGGCTATCTGGCTAAAATAAGATTGGCATGATTCTCTCGGAGAATCAGGGGCCTAAAAAGTATGACGTCTTTTGAACGTCAGAGGCTGCCTGTAGATAATATATGGGTCATCTGACCACGCATCTCCGGCGGAGCGTGCGGGTTACTCAAGGAAAGTGCAAAGGAGCCCAAACGTCTTACTTGTTGTTCTTCCCACTCCATGCTCTTTTCATGCCATATCCATGATACAATGAGACCTCTAATAACTGCCAAGTCTTCTAACATATCTCTATTAGCAGTTATTTTCTATCGTACGTCCCATACATACTGATGATCAGTCAATACGTAAGTCCGTGATCTATATGAGACTCACAACTCGTGTAAGAAATATGTCACGGCCAAATAAAACATAAAAATACCTCATGATAATGGGGTGGTCTCGTAAAACTATGTTAACATGCATAATATATAATAAAGACAAAATACGACCCCACCGTCGTTGCACCCAAGTTATTCTTGGACGCGCAGTTTGTATAGAAGTTAAAATATATGAACTAAATAACAGAAATAAAATATATGCACCATATGGAATGTAAATCATAGTACAATGGCAAGGTATACTTGCCTGACAAGAAAGCTGCGTAGTGTAAGCGTCCAGACGTCAAGCACAAGGGATCAAAAACTATGGCATCCGAATGAATATCTCCGGATGCTGAAATAAATATCACCAAAGTCTCCAAAATCAGCGAGATAGCTAGAAAATATTACCCTTTCGTCGAATTTGAACATAGGGACAAAACGGTAATTTTGGATCAAAGCGGGGTCCATGTGTGGCCCACTTTGCACCAAAATACGTGCCAGAGGTAAAGGTCTCTAAATTGGACAAATTATAGGTCAAATAAATTCTAAACGACGATATGAACTCAACTGTATGTCCAATTTTGAATTTCGGTGAGCTGATCACAAATTCGCTCTTCAAGTCAAACAATGGGGCCCGCGAATAGGCGGCTCGGTCAACTGTCTCAGAATTGCGTAAAACTTGGGTCACAGGACCAGCGTGATACCATGAATCCAATGTCGTAAGTTTTGTCATATTCCGACGAGCATACACAAAGTGGGGTTGTGGTTTGCAAAAGTCGCGATACGAAAACTTTTTACGGATACGGGTTGATTCCGACGTGCACACACGTCCGAATCAACTTTCACGAAAGTCCATACGTCAGGACATACCATATGCGCCTTTCAGTGTAATTGGTACACGACGAGGCGGTCCCGTTTGGCGGGGCGCACTCCGTATCATAAAATTTTACTTTTAAAATACCAAGTTTTTGGTCGTTTTGGAGGCCGAATAATTTAACAAATAAACCAAACTAATAAAAACTAAAAGAACAAAAAAAAATTTGGTTATATTGAGAAGAAAACCTTTTAATTAGATTTCAAAAATATTAAACGGGTTGGTGGCAAATTGGGCATGAACATGGGGGTTTGGGTCAAATTTCTGGACTATTTTTGGTCAGTTTTTTGGGCGACTTCCGGTCGATTTTTTGACCAAACTGGGACACGAAAACTCGTCCCGTGGAGAAAATCCTAGAGGGTTAGGTTGTGAACGTATACGAACAAACCGCTCAAAAAAATGATGAGCGATGAGAGAGAGATAATACCATGAAGATGGGACATTGGGGATTAGGGGTGTCGTCGAGGGTGGCGCAGGAGGAAGGGGATTAGGGTTAGGGTTTGAGTTTCGGTTTTGATATATATATATATATATATATATATATATATATATATATATAGATAGAGAGAGAGAGAGAGAGAGAGAGAGAGAGAGGGAGAGAGAGGGGTCTGCGGGTTGCTGTGTCCGCGGGTGGGTAGGTTTAGGAATTGGGTTTTGGAGTTTATGTTGGTTTAGGAGTTGGGTTTTGCTTTTACTTTTGCTTTTGCTTTTGCTTTTGCTTTTGCTTTTATTATTATTATTATTATTATTATTATTAATAACTATATATTTATTAACATATATATTTACATATATAGATGAGGTTATAAAAAAAATTAAAATAATATTTGCACACAAAATAAATTCTAGAAAATTTTACTTTGTAAAGCTTTAATAAAATATTACACCCAAAATATTTTATAAAAAATTTATAATTAATAATTAGATATTTATCTAGTTATAATAAATCAAATAATCGTATCATCCAATTAACTAAGTAAATAACTAAATGGATATCCAACAAAATAAGATAATAGTAAATAATATACAAATCTTACAAAAAGGAAAATTGCCTAATGTGGTATGGAGAATTATGAGATACTAATTGTAGGAAGTTGGAATTAAAAATAACCACAAATAAATCATATATATAAAATATCTAAATATTTAACACAAGAATATATGGTTGTTACCCTAATGTCATATTAATGCCAAGTGATCGAATTTCTGTGCCACGAAAGGATCCCACAGGTAGTGTCTCCTGTGTAGTGAGTATAAACAACTGAACAGAAGCTCCACCCCTTAAAACCCACACTAAATAATCATGTTATAAAATATTACTTTACTAGTGATCTTTCTAGTTTTACCTATGTTCGTTACATGCAGCACAAGAACGGAGTCATATTACTTCTCTCTTTGGAAACATCTATGAAAACAGAGTTCATATTCGATATAAGCAATCAGGCAAGACAAGCAGTTCATATACGATAAGCAGATTCATTTCTATAACTCTTGTGCACGGCGTGTCTCGTGAATCATATGCATTTCTTTAAAGACTTAGCAAGCATATAGTGGACTATCATCTTAGCATCTCTCTCTTAGCATCTCTATCTTTCTCTATTTGCAACATCTTATCGTATGAACGAGATAGGAGCATATACGAAAATAAGACTTCTCTATACAAGCATTTAATACAAAAGAGCATAATCGATAGCATGCATATCACTTATTCAGTGATTCTTACCCTTTCGCCGAGCGGTTATCCCTGTAGCAGACATACAAGTTAGCAACATATGCATATATATGAATAATACTCTCTTTCCCTGTCCGTCTCTGCATCAAACAGTTAGGTATGCAAAAGGCTAGTCCTACTTATTTTGGGACTGGGACGTGACAGCCCATAGGCCCAAACTCTGGTCCAAGCAATTCCAACCAAGAAAATCAAGAACGACAAGTATTAAAGATGAAGGGGTGCTCGGTCACAACATGATGAGCTAGAAATAAACATGCATTACTAAGAATTAAAACAATGTATAAATTCATGGTTCTTCTCTTGTGCAAGATGTACTTGCCTACGGAGGTAGAAAAACCTAAGAGAGAGAAATGGAAAGAAAATAATGAGCAGAGAGAGAGAGAGAGAAGAGAGAAGAGAGAGAGAGATGAGAATATATAGGTTTATATTTGAGATGTGGACCGTTGGATTACTCAAACCCATCCTAACCACACATGCCACCAACCCAACCAAACTCACTCTTCTCCACAACTCACGGGTCCTGTAATGCAAAAAACGTAAATCTTAAAAGATTTTTTTTGCACTTTACCATATATATATATATATATATATATATATATATATATATATATATATAGTTTATGGGAAAGGTGATGCTATGGCTACAACCAAATGCTTACCATCCTCTCACAATTGTTGACGTGGTGGCCACGTGAGGTCCGTCTTGTGGGGAAGCGTGAGTATGATTGTTATGGGAAACTATTCGAGTCATATTGTTGGGCTCAGATTAGGGCCTCAAAGCTCATTTAGTTCCAAAAATCCAAAACACATACACTCGATCATAGTTGCAATCAAGGGTATTTATGTCATTTGAGCTAACTAGGGTTTGTGTCCCTCTTCATCCCTATATATACTCCTCGAGACCCCAAACCCACCATTGTATCATTAGTGATTTCTTTGTTTACGCCGACTTTATTCTACTCTCCCATTCTTTTTCTCTTCAAACTCTACATGTTTTGATCCTCTCTACGAAAACCCTAGAATTTGATTTTATCTTTGATATTTTTTTTTACGGAAAACTCTTGATTTTCTATTAGTAGAACCTTGATTTTGATCTCGTTCTTTTTTTGGAACCATATATTTAGTTTTCTTCAACTAAATCACAATTATTGGAGGCCATAAAGAATGTTGGCCGTAGCTGCTCTCTGATGATTCAACTATGCCTTTATTCTGAGGCCTTTGCTTCTTTTCTCTTTTTCTTTTTTTTGTTTAAAATTTGATTAAAAGTGGCTCTGATGAGCATATAAAGATACCATCAAACTCTGAAACTTCGATGTTGATATCATACAATCTGTCTCTGAGCCTGTCAAATAATGTTTATTTATTATTTTACTGATTTAGTACTTATTATGCTTTTTTCTTTTGGTTCTTTTATTTGTAGTTTTTTTCTGTCGAAATTGCAAAAAAAAAATTGGGCAATAAATTAGAGTCTCTGTCACGTTTTTGTTCATAGCGTGTTCAGCGCTGTACATTGCCAATACTAAATACGAGCTGAGATTCTGGCAAGATGTCTATTGGCTTTTTTTGCATTCAGATGCTCGGAAATATTTTAATTTTTCAGCAATACAACTGTGATCATGATTTATTTGTTTGAAAATGATTCAGCATAATTATAAAATTAATGGTATTTTTCATGAATTATTAATATTGTACCTTTATAACAAATACCTATTGTAAAGTATTTGAGAGTGGAGTTGTTTTGGCAACAAATTAGAGTCTCTGTCACGCTTACGATCATAGCTTGTTCAGTGCTGTACGTTGCCAATACTCAAATGAGCTGAGATTTTGGCAGATGCCCAGTGGCCTTTTTGCATTCAGATGTTCTAACATTTCCTGCAATTTCAAGCAATTTGTTTGTATTTCATGCAATTTTAGCAATTTGGGGGGTTTCGAAGCTGAATTTGGGACGTTGTTCGGTTACTCTCAATTTGAGAAAAAAATCAAATTATTTAGAGTACTCGAATTTGAAGATTCACTGTTTATGGATATTTTATTTTAGATCTTTTAATTTATAAATGTAAATGATATAATAATAATATCATTAAAAAGTTTTTGTTAGTCTAATGGAGTATATTTTTGTTCATAGGTTTTTTTAGAATTTCTTTTAAATTTGGATCAAGTACAAAATTTGACAAAATTTAATTTTATTGTAAAATATAATATATAATTAATGTATAATAATATACGTGTATCTAATTTTTTTAAAGAATTATGTAGAAATAAATAATTATTGTTTATTGGTTGATGATAGATGCATTGTATTTAAGATTTTTGAGGAAGGAAAATATTTGAATAGAGAGTTTTGCCAATGGTGGTCTTTATAGAGAAGAAGAGAGTTGTGTTTGTTCCTGTTTTCTAACGAGTTTTCAACTTTAGAGCATCTTAAAATTCTATTGTTTTGTAGTGTGTTGTGATTTTTCGGAGAATGAGATATGTTTTCTTGGCAAAATTACATTTATAAAAGATAATAATGTAAAAAAAAATTATAATGTAAAATTTTTTTTGTTAAATATTTCTTTCAAATATATTTTTGTTAATTTTTTAAGCCTGTCTTAATTTAATATAATTTATAGTAAATAAATAGTCAAATGATTTCAAAAATATGATATTAATTAATTATAACTGTCTTTTTTTGGATATTAAATTATAAGTTTTGGGATTAGCAAACCGGCCTTAAGTGTATTGTCTTCTCACATGTGATGGCCACTATCATATTTTAAGGGAGAGGCATACATTTATTATCACAGAAATGCCGGATGACCCTTCCTTGCCATTACTAAGAATAGTCAGTAGCGAAAACAAGAAACCTAAACTTTGTTGGAAACGTGTTGTGATTCGATTCAGAGTTTGGTCCATGAGATACGATATTAAATTGAGTCTGTACGTCTTAAAAAAAAAAATTCATATAAAATCTGAATCAGATCCAATTATTTACATCTAATGATCCCATCTCATATTCGATGTGGAACTAAATTACCAATTCTACTGTCACCCTTATTTGAATGCTCCACCCTCATTTGAACGCTTAATCGAAAACGTGAAATAATCTAACAATCTCCATCTTATTTCGTTTTCGCTAGCCAAATAATCTTAGCACACCTCGGCTATCTTTACTTGTTTTCGCTAACCGAACAACCTTAGCACATTCTGGCTATCTTTGTTCGTTTTTGCTAACTGAGTACTCAGGAGATTCAATATATTGTCATCTTGATTCGTTCGACTACAGAACCAAACCACCATAACGTCTTGTTCCATCTTGGACTCGTCAAATCCACTTTTAAAGACAATTCGTGTAGTTGATGTTCATACTCCACCTTAAGAAGAGTCCGTATAATCCATGAATGTTCAGCACCATCTGTCTTGAACCAATTAGAACCGTTCAAACAAGTCCCGTAACCTTGAGCTTTGATGCTAGATGTTGGGAATCAGACACGCCTGCAAGCGTTTCGACACCGTGTCTGAGAGTACTCATAACAGAAATTTTAGGCCAACCCACCTAAAATAACAAACTCCTGATTAATGAACATCAAGCACAGATAAAGACAAGTATATGTAGGTGACTACGTCACCTGGACAAATTTTAACATTTATAACTCGGGTGAAATTACAAGATTGACAAAATCAATGTTGAACCATTTGTCTAATATATTCAACCCTTCATCAAACTCAAGAAGAAAATAAAGAGATTACAATTGAAATCACATAGCAACCCGTAGCAATCTTTCTGAGCGAAGGTTACGACTCCTCGGTCAAATCTCTTTCGGTCAAATCTATTTTTTCTTTTTGTCTTGGATGACGAAGTCCTAAGAGCAAATTACAGACTTTTTCTTAGATTTTCACTCTCTCTTAGAATTTTTATGGACGTGCACCATGAATCTCTAACTTGTGCTCTGTTAAGAATCATATTCCACCTAAAATAGTTCAAAATTAATTATAGACGTCTAAATATGGTCAAATTAAATATTTGATACAAATTTAAAATCTAATCAAATCTTACATTTAATGTAATTTTTTAAATTATATCAAATCAATTTTTTGATCATATTTGGATTTTAAAATTTACCAAATTCAGAATTGACTCCAACAAACCTAAAATATACTCAATTGAAAAGTAAAATTATAACAAGGAAATAATAGATGAAAAAGAAGAAAAAGAAAAAAAGCATACTTGCTTGTACCACAATCAAGCATAGGTCAACTACCGTGATTTTGCTTTTTTTTACCGGTTAAATTTTTTTACTTAGTTCTTTTGTGTTTTGTCTTAATTTTTTTGTAATCTAATTTTTTGCAAAATTCAACCACCGCGATTTGAACAACTTTAATTGATTCAAAATATATTGTGCTGAACTTTAATATGTGGTGTCAGAATGTTATGAGGCAATTATATGAATTGACTTCAAAGGTGAGTCCAACACGTCTAAGATGGAGCAAGACATGGTTGACACAATTGTTGGTTCAGTTCTGTGGTCGAATAGATGGAGATGACAATATGTTGAATCTCTTCTGTACTTGATTAGCGAAATTGAGCAAAAGTAGCACGGGTGTTTGGTTGCTCGACTAAAGAAACGAGTAGTAGCGATTGTTGGACTGTATATCTGGAGAGCTCAAAATTGGGATAACGAGAGAGAGATAATTTGGATTTATTCAAGACTTACAAGAAAATTTTCTTTTAAGACATTGACCCAGTTTAATATAAAAACTAATAGGTTAACTCCGATTTGGATCGCATTTCCAACATATATATATGTAATTTATATTGTAGCATCTCGTAGCAAACGTAATGAGTTGAGCGATGATTCATCTCGTAGCAAACGTAATGAGTTGAGCGATGATTGTACTTCTTGTTGATTAGTTTCGTTATATTTTTAGAAAATTTTATCCACTGTAAATTGTTGTTATTGTCAACACAGCGTCCTATTTAAAAAAAAAAAAATTTGTGTGGCACCAGTTATTTGGTTCTAATTTTTTTTCTTTAAATAAAATATAAAAGAGGGTGGCGCCAGTTGGAATGATTCCAAACTAAAAGAAGAAAAAAGTTGCGTCATTTGGTTTGGTTTCAAACTTAAATTAAAAAAAAAAGGAAGATTGGCGCAAGTAGGTTTGGTTCAAAAAATTTTAAAAAATATGGGGGTGGTGCCAAAGGGGTTGGAGCCAAAAAAAAAAAAAATTCTTGAGCCAAAGCACCAATTTATTTTGTGCTCCAAGTTTGGTCTGATTTGATGCGGTTGGTTTGACCCATATATGCATACCCAAAATTAAAATTAAAATTAAAATTTTGATATTATCCCCTGTTAGATGCAGTATATTGATATTACCTCCATGTTGTTTCATAAGTGATATTACCCCCCTAAAAGTGTCACTTTTGACTTTATAGTGACACATTTAAAAGTCTTTAACAACACTTTCAGGTAGGTAATATCAACTTATGAAACAATAGGTGGGTAATATCAATATCCTGCATCTAGCAGAGAGGTGATATCAAAAAGCCCTTAAAATTAAAATAAACAAATAAAAAATTACATTAATATTGAATCTAATATTAAAATTAACATTAACGTTGTTACCAGACCATCGGTTCGATTAAAAGTCGATCGGTTCGGATTGGTATGGTTCGATGCGGTCGGTTTGACCCATATGTGCAAACCCCTAATTCAATTGATCAAATCAATAAAAAAATTTATTTTATTAATAACTATCGTTAACATGTATCATTTTCACCTAGAGCAAAATATTTTTATAAATTTATAACAAAAGCATTAAAGTTTCAAAATTTTTTGTGGAAGCATCAAAACGTCCTTACAAATGGCGTTTTATGTTTTTCCGTTAATTTTCTTTAACAAAGTTAACGGAGAAAAAAAAAATTATATATACATAAAACGCCCTTTGTAAGGACCTTTTATATTTTTTATTAATTTTTTAAACCTCTCTCCTCTCTCCTCTCTCTCTCACCGAAAAAAAATATATATATATTAAAATAAGGTAAAATGCTCTTCACAAGGGCGTTTTACATTTTTTTAAATTTTTTTATTTTTGTAGTAATTTTTTAATTTTTTATCCGGGAAAAAAAATATTAAAATAAGGTAAAACGTCTTTCACAAGGGCGTTTTACATTTTTTTAATTTTTTTAATATTTTTTATCCAAAAAAATATTAAAATAAGGCACAAGGGCGTTTTACATTTTTTTATTTTTTTTATTTTTTTTATTTTTTTATTTTTAAACCTCTCTCCTCTCTCTCTCTCACACTCTCTCTTCTCCCAACTTCCCCAAGGGCCGGTACTACCGGGAGTGCTTCTCCGACTGCCTCGGCGACGGCATATTCAACGCCGAGGGAGAGCTGTGGAAGGAGCAGCGCCGCGCCGCCACCGCGGAGATGCACTCTGCCCGCTTCGCGGAGCACTCGGCCGCGCTGGACGCGGACCTACCCGAGGTCGAGTTCGCGGGGGCGTTCGAGCGGGCGACGGAGCTGACGCTGTTCCGGTTCGTCGTGCCGCCCTTCGTGTGGAAGCTCATGAAGCTGCTCGACGTCGGCACGGAGCGACAGCTCCGCGAGACGCTGCGCGTGGTGCACGGCTTCGCGGAGAGGACAGTCGGGGACCGCCGGTCGCTGCGGAGGGAGAAGGGGCTCGGCGGGCGGTCCGACCTGCTATCTCGGCTCATGAAGGCCGAGACCGGGTTCTCGGACAAGTTTTTGAAGGACTTCTGCATCAGCTTCATACTGGCCGGGCGGGACACGAGCTCGGTCGCGCTGGCCTGGTTCTTCTGAGAAGAGAGGAGAGGGCAGAGAGAGAAAGAGAGAGAGAGGAGAAGAGAGGAGAGAGTGAGGGAGAGGAGAGAGAAGAGAGGAGAGAGGAAACTGAAAAAAAAAATTATTATTTTTTTAGCGGCTGAGAGAGAGAGGAGAGAGGAAATAAATAAAAAAAAATTGTAAAACATCCCTAGAAAGGGAGTTTTACCTATATATAATTTTTTTTTTTCAAATCTGCTCCGTCAACGGAGTTAACGGAAAAACATAAAACGTCCTTACAAAGGACGTTTTGATGCTTTGAAAATAATTTTTTTTAAAATATAATACTTTTTCTGTAAATATAGCAAAATATTTTGCTTTGAACAAAATTTTCCGAATATAAATTATTTTAAAACATGATATACTATCTTTAAGGGTCCTAAAAGATTAATATTTGGAACAGCTATTTATTTTGTAATAAAAGTTAATAATATGTGGGACAGATTTGTATATGTAGGACATATTTACAATAGTACATATATTTTTAGAATTTTGAATATATATCTAGATAATATTATTTAGTTGTTTAAATATATTAAAATATTTGTACAACAACAATATTTAGATAATATTATTTAGTTGTTCTCCCCAAGCTCGAGAGAAGGTAGACCAGGTCATCTTCGTCGGTTGGTCGACGAGCGCGACATGAACCGACTCCTCTACCCTCTACATCGAGTCCAAAGTCAAGGAGACCATGAGACTGCACTTGGTCGCACCGATGCTAGTCCCAAGAGTCGCCCGCAATATTCACCAGTCTTAGTCGAGAATCTTGATCAATGGGTTTACTCACTATAGATTCTCCTTGGAATACAGTCCGACTTTAGTTATTATTTATTTCAGTTTTTCTCTTATAAAAGATATATTGTAAATAAACTGTAGAATGTGAAAATCTATATTTGTTCACAGATACTCCCTAACGGAAATTTGTTACTTTCTTTACTCCATCTGTTTGTTCCAGTTGATTACATGGCAAATATTAAAATTAAAATTAACATTAACATTATTATTTAAAATAATATTAAAATTATTTTTACAATTAACATTAATTGATTGTTCGGTCCATTCTGTTTCAACCGAACCGACATAGTCAAAACCGAATAAACCAAAATTCTAAAAATCAAAAACTAAAACCGAACATAAATTAGCCAAAATCGAAATCGAGCCGAACCGAATAATCGATTCGGATTATTCGGTTGGACTATTTCTATTGTTGATGGATCGGATAAAATTGAGAAAATTAGTAAAGACATTATTTATTAAAATTCTTTATCAAAAAGATATATTTTTCATGATATATTTAATAAAATTATAATTAGTTATTTTCTTTGTTTAAAATGATATATTTAGTAAAAATATGACTAACCACACATTTATCGTAATACTAATATTATTTTGACATATTTTTGGCAACAAAACAAAAGTAAAATCGTATAAATAATTGGATAAGTACAAGACTCCTAAATTATGAAGTCATAACAATAAATAAGGTCTATCAAAATTTTGGCCAATCCTAATATAGAGAACTTTCTGTATTAGGATTGCCAAAAAATTTGCAGTCTATTGTTAAGACTACCAAAATTTAGGCAGTCCTAGTACACAAAACTCTCTATATTAGAAAATTTTATCAGTATTAATCATTGTTAATATTGTCAAAATTTGGACAGTTCTACGTTGTCCCCATCATGATTGTGTCGATTTATGTGCTCAAAGTTTTATATAATGGGGTGTCTTAAAAGTCTCATTTTGGGTTGGAGGAGAGAGAAAAATATAAGTTTAGGGAAGGAGAGTGGTTGTGTCAAGGAGAGTGGTTGTGTCCCTAACAAATGTTAGGTAAGTTGTTCCGTATCCTGCAATTTTCGTATTTTCGTAGTGCCCTTATTATGTCAAATCAAAGTTAGCTGGAGCACAGCAAACATGCCAAACTAAAACAAGAATATGAATAGATATTTGGACTCTTCATGTATATTAAGTAAATCAAAATACAACAAAGACTCCATAAGCCTTTTTGCAAATGTTCAACTTTTCTTTTCCTCAAAAGTTTTAAAATGACGCAATATATCATAAATAAACTACCACAAAAAAAGGTAACAGAGAATTACATATCAAGATTCATATGGAGTCTATTTACACAAGGATGGAGTTGAAGAATGATGGAAAATGCAAATCGGCAATATGGTTCTGGCTAGCAGCAAACAATTTCTTCAAGCTTCAGTCCTATTGCTACAGAGATGTACTTTCTGTAGCAATATCTAATGCATCAAGGTCAGGAATGCCCCAAGTTCATTTCGTGGGACGCTTTTGTTGCAGCATCTCCAGTTTAGCCTTGAGCTCGGCATTTTCTTGCTCTAACCTTTCTACTTTGGCCTGAAGCTCTGTATTGCTGCACTGCAACCTCTCCAGTTCTCCTCTAACTCTTGTTTCATCACTCTGCAACTGCGACAAAATAACAAATCAGAGAATGAGAAAAACAACAAGAAGGTGCATCAATGACAAGTAACTAAGTTACAGCTGCCCCAAACTATATATGTTTCTTTGTTATTCTTAAAACAAACCTTTGCGGATGATATGACAAACTTATTCGTGTGGCTTGAAGGGCTATTTGTTAGATTAGGTATATTGATATTATCCTCCTGTTAGATCAAAAGTTGAGTTTACCCTCTGAAAGTGTCGTTAAAAACTTATTAACGACACTCTCAAAACTTTTAACGACACTTTCAGGAGGGGTAAACTCAACTTTTTGATCTAATATACCTAATCTAACAAGGGGGTAAAATCAAATAGCCCGTGGCTTGAATCATATCATAATATACTTGGCTCAGTTGGAGCAATTATACTGGTGATTCACTAGTCTTCTGTATCAGCACGACACAGGTGATTTACGAGTCTTCTGTATTGGAACAAATATACTTTTGGGTTGGTCAAGGATATCTGGGGAAGTTCTTCACAAGACATGCATCTATAACCGAAGGTTTTGAGGAAACCATTTCTAATCAATATTGGGGATCTGGAGGCTGCCTAACCGCATCGATCTCTGCCTTGTTCTCTCTCATGCTATCTTCTATTTTTCTTTATGCAATCCTATTCTATAGTTCACTTCTTTAGGTTTATATTCTGAGTAAAGATAACGTCCTTTTTGTTAGATGTTAGTTGCTGACACCTATTATAATAAACCTAAGCTATAAATCACAACAATTATCAAGTGAAAGAAAAGAAATGACTTTCAGCCACCAAATTAATCAATAAAAAAATTTACTTTAAAACATAAATATTTTACACGATAAACTTAGGAAGCACAGAAACTCTAGAAAACGGTGGCAGCATCAGTGTCCTGTCTTGTTGGACACAGCACGGACAGTCCAAAATACTTTAGAACACGCAAAAATAGGTGCTGTGACTGTGTCGCCGTTCAGTATTGTATTGTGTCATATTCATGTCCATGCAACATAGCTATGAATTACTAGTTATTTTGAATCAGTACCCAAAATTGGGATTAAGGAATCTTATGTTTGATGCTGGTCCATTTAATATTAGATGTCTACAATAAGTGTATCATTACAGCACAAACCAAAGAAAATAAAAAATTTCTTAAGTAGGTTCAATCAAAGACATAATTATGGAAACTGAGCTCTGTTTAGTTGTAGATTGTTAGAGTTATTTTATTTTGTTATTTATCATATGAGGGTATAATAGTAATTGTAGGTGTATTGCATATCAATATAAATAGACATGAGATGCAACCTAGGTTTAAGGCCCTTGCAATCTCCTTTCTCATATTCTCTCTCCTCCTATTTTTCCTTCTCCTCTCCATCTCCAAACTTCACTTGGTATCAGAGCAAATATTTGTAAGTACTGTACATCTCCAAACTTCTCCTACTTTTCATGATTCGCTGTTCGTTGTTCGATGTTCGTGGTCGTTCGTGGTTCGTTTATGAGATCTAGTGTTTCTACATATCTCCGTTGGTTATTCGTCGCCGGTTGAGGTTCGTTGTGAGATCTAGGTTTTCAAAGACCTCGTCTTTCTGTTGCATCTGCAAGTATGGTGGGGACCGAATCTTCTAGCGAGGTTAATAGTGGTGGTGGTAGCGGAGATGGTTCTCCTTTTACTGTTATTCATAATGATGAATTGGAAAAGTCGATTACAGCGGTGAAACTCAATGGTGCGAACTACCTTGCCTGGTCCAAGTCTATCAAAGTGGTGTGAAGAAGTTGAAGTTTTTGCCAGAAGAACCCATGCCTGAAACTTCCGCTGAGTATGAAGATTGGATGAGTGCAGATGCATACGTTATGTCGTGGTTGTGGCATAGTATGGAACCACATATCGCTGCTAATGTCCAGTGGTGTGAATCAAGCAAACAGATTTGGACATCTTTGGAAGAATCATATTCGCAGAAGCGAAACGTTGCCCGTATCTATGAGTTGTACGAGTTATTGTTCAATACGAAAGCAAAATGGGAAGCCTGTGAATGAATATCTGACTTCAAAGAAGGCTTTGTGGGAGAAACTGCTTCAATATCATCATGTTACTACTGATTTGAAGGAAGCTCGGAGACAGAAGGAAGAGTTTCATGTTTCACTTAACCTAGCCGGCTTGGATCATGTGCTCGAACCTTATAAAGCTCAAATCCTTGCTGGAGAGGAGTTACCTACGGTGGCAGATACTTTCTCCCGTCTCAATCGTTCCTTTCTGGGACAGAGTTCTGTGGTGCCGAGTACTGACTCTTCTGCCCTAGTTTCTAGTGTTGTTGGTCGTGGTGGTGGACGTGGTAGTGGACGTGGCGGTAGAGATGGTGGTCGTAGTTTTGGTCGAGGAGGAGGCCGTGGTGGTAGAGACAATGGTGGTGGTGGTGGCCGCGGTGGTGGTGGCCGTGGTCAACCACGGAAGTGTAACTATTTTGGAATGCTCGGTCATGTAGAAGACTATTGTTGGGACAAGTGGGGCAAACCAGAATATGCACATCAAGTGCATGATGAAAATATGCAGTCCCAGGTCACCACTTCTGCTCCCAGAGATGATACTTCGGGTTTCAATCAGACTTCAACGTCCAATACCTCATCTCCATTTCAACAGATCCTCCAGAAGTTGAACGCGCTTGCTAGTACCACCTCCCAACCTACTGCAACCATGGCACATATAGGTAATCCTGCTTTTGTGGCAACCCAGTCACCATCCACCTCTTGGGTCATCGACTCAGGAGCAAGCTCTCACATGTCTGGTATAATATCTATCTTTCATAATCGTAGTTCCATGAAACATAATATTATCTTGGCTGATGGGTCTACTCGTCCTGTGCTTGGGAAAAGTGTCATTCACCCTACTCAATCACTATCATTATTTGATTTATTATATGTGCCTAATTTTTTATTTAATTTGTTATCTGTGAGCCAGTTAACCAAATCTCTTCAATGTTCTGTGACATTTTCTCCCAATTCGTGTTTTTCAGGACCTCAGGACGAAGAAGATGATTGGTTCGGGACATGAAAAAAATGGACTGTACTACTTGGATCTACCTGGAAAGGCCTTCACTTCTGTTTCTACTTCTCCGTTGCAGTAGTATTATCGTTTGGGACATCCGTCTTTGGCTAAGTTGCGTCAAGTTGTTCCTAGTTTGAGTCATGTTTCTAGTCTAGAATGTGAAGCTTGTCAGTTAGGCAAGCATCACCGTAGTTCCTTTCCTCGTCGTAGTGAGAGTCGTCAATTAGAGTCTTTTGATCTTGTTCATTCTGTGATATTTGGGGTCCGTCTAGAGTCAAAAGTCCGAAAGAATTTCAGTATTTTGTTATTTTTATTGATGATTATTCCAGAATGACTTGGTGTTATTTAATGAAAGAAAGATCTGAGTTTCCAAATGTATTATCTGCCTTTTATAATGAAGTCTATGTTCAGTTTGATAAACGTATCAAAATTCTGTGTTCTGATAATGCTTTGGAGTATACTCAATCTTCTGTGAACAGTTTCTGTGTTGATCGTGGTATGATTCATCAAACCAGTTGTGTCCACACCTCCACAAAATGGTATAGCCGAACGCAAACATCGACACATTTTAGATGTGGCTCGAACTCTCATGTTCAATATGCATGTCCCTAAACAGTATTGGGCAAATGCCGTTCTTACTGCATGTTATCTTATTAATCGCATGTCATCATCTGTATTAAATAACAAAGTTCCATTTACCATATTACATACAGATGTCGCACATTTTTCCTTATCTCCTCGAGTGTTTGGGTGTGTCATTTTTTTCATAACTTGGAACCTAATCGAGATAAGTTGGCTCCTAGATCTCTGAAGTGTGTCTTTCTTGGTTATCCCCGTACTCAAAAAGGTTATCGTTGTTACAGTCCACAGTCACGCAAATATTATGTTAGTGCGGATGTTACATTCTTTGAGTCTACCCCTTTCTTTCCTTCAGGAGACCGTTGTATTCCTTTTACAACAGATTTGATATCTTCCATACCACTTCCGGTCATTCATGAATCAATTTCTGTCTCCATTCCCCATTTACAGGTTTATCAGAGATCCAAGGACAAGCCAGTGGTTCTGCAGAATTCAGCCTTCAACCAATCATCTTCCGTGCCTAAGGTTTCTGCTCCCATCACCACAGATCCAGATGATCTTCCTATTGCTCTCAGAAAAAGACGTCTTTGTACCACAAAGAATAAGCATCACATTTCTAACTATGTTTCATTACACCGTGCTTTATCATCTTTTCATGCATTTGCTGTTTCATTCTTCTATTTTTATTTCCAAAACTTACAAGCAGGCTATGTCATCTTCTGGTTGAAAAGTGCAATGGATGAAGAGATGTATGTTTTATATCAAAATCAGACTTGGGAGCTTACATCACTTCCTGTTGGAAAGCAAACAGTGGATTGTAGATGGGTGTACACTGTTAAGTATCACCCTGATGGTTCTGTTAAGCGCCTCAAGGCACGATTGGTTGCCAAAGGGTATACTCAGACATATGGCGTGGATTATATGGAGACTTTCTCTCCAGTGGCTCGGCTTCAGTTCGGATTCTTATTTCCGTGGCGGTTAATCACCAATGGCCTATATATCAGCTGGACATAAAGAATATTTTCTTGCATGGTGACTTACAGGAGGAGGTTTATATGGATCAACTACCGGGATATGTTGTAGCATGAAATAAAAAACTCGTATGTCGATTGAAGAAAGTATTATATGGACTGAAACAGTCACCTCGTGCTTGGTTTGACAAGTTCAGTTCTCATTCAGTATGGCTTTCGGCATACCACATCAGATCATTCAGTATTTTGCCATTCTTTCTAAGCAGGTATTATCGTATTGATTGTTTATGTTGATGATATCATTATATCTGGGAGTGATCATGTTGAAATTGTGGACTTGAAGGCCTACCTTAGTCGTCAGTTTCATACTAAGGATTTGGGTCTTCTTCGATATTTTCTTGGAATCGAGGTTGCTCGATCTAAGAAGGGTGTGTATCTGTCACAACGCAAGTATGTTCTAGACTTGCTCTCCGAGACTGGGATGTTGGAGTGTCGGCCAGTTGAGACTCCTATGGATTATCATGACAAGCTTGATACTGACAGGGGAGAGTTATTTAAGGATGTTGGATATTATAGACGTTTGGTTGGCAAACTTATATATCTTACTGTTACTCGACCAGACATCACATATGCAGTTGGAGTAGTTAGTCAGTTAATGCATGCCCCTCGGCAACTACATTGGGAGGCTATCTCTCGCATTCTTCGATACTTGAAGGATGTACCTGGAAAGGGTTTGTTGTACAAACATTCTCAGTTGCTTACGGTGACTGGGTTCAGTGATGCTGATTGGGCAGGCAGTCGCAGTGATAGGAGGTCTACTTCTGGCTATTGTACGTTTGTGGGTGGCAATCTTGTCACATGGCGTAGTAAGTGTAACACCCTGTTCCGTTCAAGCGGACTGCCGATTCAATCGGCAAAAAGTGCTATGTCCCGACCCGCTTTGCTCAGGCGAGAATACTCGTTTGAGGCAAAGGATATCCAGACTTGTCCCTACAGGACTTCGGCTTAGGCTTTCAGAGGCTCGCTTGACGTATCGCTCAACCGAGGCGAATCATCGCTAAGGTGGGTGGCTACGGTGAACTTGTCTTTGCTTAGCCAGCACACTTAAAATATGAATGCTACATGCTAGTCGCTAGGTGAATCACCCCTTGCATGCTAATAAGAATACAACGCACCTAGCTAAGGGAATAATCCTAACTTGTATTGCTTGTGTTAGAAAATGGAATTGAAATGTTGCTTATATACAGAGCCTCGCATGCTACCTTTGCCTTATGCAACAAGACCCCGCTATGCCTCGAGTAGTGCGATAATGGATATGCACTGCCTTGCTTGTCAAGTAACCGTTATCTGATTCCATGCTATCATACATCTTGTGCTAAGCATGGAACGCATCTTGTTACACAAAATATTGTTCAGAAAGGCTTTGCAAATTGAATCAGGCAATGCCTCTTATCTTGTACTCTTGTTGCCTCAATGACTTGAATGAATAACTTAACCTAGACGACCGTTTGATCACGGACAACTTGTGCACAAGGTCACGGTCTCGCGGACGGTCGATGGGGCACTGGCACCGATCCGGTCCGGACGAGGCCTATTGTTTAGTCTCTTGTTCTTGACGGAATGGCTTGCAGCGCCTCTTGTACTTCCGTTGCATATCATTCTCGTCAAAGACTATATCGTCCATTATGGCATACTCCAATGATCGCCACGTATATTTAACATGTACATGTTTGCTTGTAAAATGAACTAGATAAACAAGTCATCCTCGCTTAGCGGCTATCCGCGTGCGAGTCATTGTATCGCATCAAAGAATAGTCTGAATCAGCTAAACGATATGAATCTCGCATCCAAACACTTGTATTTGCATATGATATTACCCCTGAATGTTTATACGTGCTCGTGCTTGAATTAACAATGTTTGCCTTGGACAGGGAAGGTAAAATGGTAAGCCTCGCCGTGTTTCCTCTCATGTCGCACGGCACACTGCCACACGAGTTAGGCTATTCAAATCTTGCATGAAACTGATCCTAAGGCAACTAGAAAGACAACAAAATAGTTGGTGCACGAAACCTACATTACGTGTTTGGATTTTTCGAGCGACAAGTAGCCTCCCCACCAGTGCATTCAATGTACTGATAATCCACCAGATCGTTTGCAGGGTGCGAGAGAACCTCGTTCGGTGTGGATGCCTCCTTCGTGCGTGCTAAGGCGTGGAGTCAAATCCGAAGCCTCGGGACGCTGCGTCCGGAACTGAAGCACATATACAAGACAATGTTGGAACATCGCCTAAACAGAGCCTGAACATCGCATGTACAATCATTCCACAATTGTAGCCACTTGGCACGCTTTTACTGTTTCAGAGAGAGATATCTGAGCGAATTGTAATCTCGGCCAAGCGCCGCCTGTAACACTTGTTTATATCAATAAAGAGCTTGTTTTACTTCAACTTGTGTTATTCAATGCTTCCGCTATTGTCGACTCAGTGAACTTGTTACCGATCGCCTATGCGTTCATGACTCCGCTGCACTCGGACAATCTGTGCGACTCGGTGGCTTAGAACTCTTACCGCCAGCCAATAAACCACGGCCTTGCACGGGCGCGGCTCACGCTCGTGCGGCATGACGTCCGGATGGGTCAAAAACGATCGTTCCGCGGGAGCGTTGGCGTAGTCATTCTCGTCTAGCGGGGACGGCCGATTTAGCCTACGGGAGATCGGGACGTGACAGTAAGAAGCAGAATGTTGTGGCTCGTTCTAATGCAGAGGCCGAGTACCGTGCGATGGCTCATACAGCTTCTGAGATGATGTGGGTGCAGTCTCTTCTTCATGAAATGGAAATTATGATTCCTATTCCGATGGAGATGTATTGTGATAATCAGTCGGCAATGTTTATCGCAAGTAATCCGGTGTTTCATGAGCGCACGAAGCATATCGAGGTGGATTGTCATTTTGTTCGTAATTTGTTGCTGAAGAAACAGATTGTCACTCCTTATATTCATTCAGATGATCAATTAGATGATATCCTCACCAAACCACTTGCTCGTGGTCCATTTTCTGATTTATGTAGCAAGCTGGACATGTCTGATCTATATGCTCCTGCTTGAGGGAGGATGTTAGAGTTATTTTATTTTGTTATTTATCATATGAGGGTATAATAGTAATTGTGGGTGTATTGCATATCAATATAAATAGACAAGAGATGCAACCTAGGGTTTAAGGCCCTTGCAATCTCCTTTCTCATATTCTCTCTTCTTCTACTTTTTCTTCTCCTCTCCATCTCCAAACTTCACTTAGATAATGAAGAAACCATACTGATAGTATAACCCTTTATTCTAAATATTAAGATGATTTGTCCACAGGATAAAATAAGATAGCATGTTGGCACTTACTCTTCCATTTGACTTTACCTGCGGCTGCGGTGAAGACTGACCCTTTGCTCCCATATAAGGAGCAGATAACAAGACTTGTTTCATGAACTCGTGGGCTGCTAAATCATCAATACCCATGTTCTCATAACTCCAAAATGCACCTAAAGCTCCCATAAATCCTTCATGGCATAAAAATGTTGTTTGTACTTGACCTTTGGACCTGAAAGAATTGAAAAGAGAAGTAAAATCAATTAGAAGATTGAAGAAGGAACAAATTAGATATAGTAATATAAAAAACTACCAGTAGCAGAAAATTTAGAAAGGGGGGTAGTTTTCTAAGCGTTTCGAAGAAAGTAAATAGACTTATTACCAATACTTAAGGGAACGAGAAATCTTGTCCATTATCTCTGAATGGCCACATATGTATGTTCCTCGGAAAAAGATACTTTTAAGCCCAGAGAGGTTTGCCACGAAGTATGAAATCTGTAGCATGAAGACCATTGGAGATGAGTGCATATACAGAGCTACACAATAAAGGAATTAATGCTCTAAAATCCAATGAACATGAAAAATATGAGAGAGGAACATGACTTTAATATTTAACATACGTTTCAGGAGCTCAGGAAAGTTCATACTGTACAGATAAAGACAATACATTATTATTTGAACAGATATGTGGTGCTAACAGTCTCATATTTTCAGCCAGCTTACACCTCAAATGATGACATTTACATCGAGAAATAAAATCCGTGAAGACCAGTTTTTGGGTTAGTGTCCTCTACCTAGAAAAACACATTTGATATATGCTTTTGTGGTTAAAGGCTGTATACCTGTCCAATGTTGTATGTGAAGGCATTCAAGAGAGCTGCGGCAAGGTCCTCTACTTTGTAATCTGAAAGCTTGGACGAAGTTACCTTCCCAAAGCTAGCAGCCGTAGTTGATGCTGGAAGACCATGCTACCAATAATTAAAGAAAACAAGATTTTGTCAATTAGCCTATCAGCATAAGAAGATTAAAGTTGATTAACTCTATAAACTCGAGCCATGGATAATAGTCGTAACTCTTAAGCCTCAACAATTCTTACGTCCAAGTGACATAACAACATTCTCAGATCAAAATTTCAAAACTATTAGAACTGTACAAGTTAATTGGTGGTCTTCTACTAACTATTTAACATATCCCTAGTAAAGTTTGGAGATGGAGAAGAGAAGGAAAAAAAGTAGGAGAAGAGAGAATATGAGAAAGGAGATTGCAAGGACCTTAAACCCTATGTTGCATCTCATGTCTATTTATATTGATATGCAATACACCCACAATTACTAGTACACTCTCATATGATAAATAACAAAATAAAATAACTCTAACACCCTCCCTCAAGCAGAAGCATATAGATCAGACATGTCCAGCTTGCTACATAAATCAAAAAATGGACCACGAGCAAGTGGTTTGGTGAGGATATCACCTAATTGATCCTCTGACCGAACATAAGGAGGACAATATGTTTCTTCAGGAACAAATCACGAACAAAATGACAATCCACCTCGATATACTTCGTGCGCTCATGAAACACCGGATTACTTGCGATAAACATTGCCGACTGATTATCACAAGTCCATCGGAATAGGAATCATAATCCCCATTTCATGAAGAAAAGACTGCACCCACATCATCTCAGAAGTTGTATGAGCCATCACACGGTACTCGGCCTCTGCTCTAGAACGAGCCACAACATTCTACTTCTTACTACGCCACGTGACAAGATTGCCACCCGCAAACGTACAATAGCAACAGGTAGACCTCCTATCACTCCGACTGCCTGCCCAATAAGCATCACTGAACCCAGTCACCGTAAGCAACTGGGAAGGTTTGTACAACAAACCCTTTCCAGGTGCACCCTTCAAGTATCGAAGAATGCAAGAGATAGCCTCCCAATGTGGTTGCCGAGGGGCATGCATAAACTTACTAACTACTCCAACTGCATATGTGATGTCTGGTCGAGTAACAGTAAGATATATAAGTTTGCCAATCAAACATCTATAATATCCAACATCCTCAAATAACTCTCTCCTGTCAGCATCAAGCTTGTCATGATAATCCATAGGAGTCTCAACCGGCGACACTCCAACATCCCAGTCTCGGAGAGTAAGTCTAGAACATACTTGCGTTGTGACAGATACACACCCTTTTTAGATCGAGCAACCTCGATTCCAAGAAAATATCGAAGAAGACCCAAATCCTTAGTATGAAACTGACGACTACGATAGGCCTTCAAGTCCACAATTCCAGCATGATCACTCCCAGATATAATGATATCATCAACATAAACAACCAACACGATAGTACCTGCTGAGGAAGAATGGCAAAATACTGAATGATCTGATGTGGTGCAACGAAACCATACTGAATGAGAACTGAACTGAACTTGTCAAACCAAGCACGAGGTGACTGTTTCAGTCCATATAATGCTTTCTTCAATCGACATACGAGTTTTTTATTTCCTGCTACAACATATCCCGGTGGTTGATCCATATAAACCTCATCTTGTAAGTCACAATGCAAGAAAGCATTCTTTATGTCCAGCTGATATATAGGCCATTGGTGATTAACCGCCACAGAAATAAGAATCCGAACTGAATTCAGTCGAGCCACTGGAGAGAAAGTCTACATACAATCTACTGTCTAAGTATATCATTTGGCAACCAACCGTGCCTTGAGGCGCTCAACAGAACCATCGGGGTGATACTTAACAGTATACACCCGTCTACAACCCACTGTCTGCTTTCCAACAGGAAGTGATGTAAGCTCTCAAGTCTGATTTTGATGTAAAGCATACATCTCCTCATCCATTGCGCTTTTCCAACCAGAAGATGACATAGCCTGCTTGTAAGTTTTGGAAATGGAAATAGAAAACAATGAAACAGCAAATGCATGAAAAGATGATGAAGCACAGTGTAATAAAACATAATTAGAAATGTGATGCTATTCTTTGTGGTACAAATTCATTTTTCTTTTTCTGAGAGCAATAGGAAGATCATCTTGATCTGTGGTGATGGGAGCAGAAACCTCAGTCACGAAAGATAATTAGTTGAGGGCTGAATTCTGCAGAACCACTTGTAACGCCCCGCAACCGCTCGGAGCGTTACGCTGAGTCGGATTGAATGAATCAAATGCTGGTTACATTTGAAATGTTGAATTTTGGGAAGAAGGATTAATCGAGTTGGTTTCAATGTGCAGATGGCTAGCGGGTTCGATGAAAATCAGGTGTTCGTTCAGAACATTACTGAATAGCTGAATGGAAGCGATAATGCCGTCTTCCTTAGTCCGATCGGTCGGATGATTTGGAGAGCACGGCCTGCTCGCACGGTCATACCAGTTGAGTAGATCGCGCTTGCATCGGACCACGGGTTCAAGAGATTGGCCGTATCGGCAGGACAGGATGCCTAACGGGATCAATCATTGTGAGTGGGCTCTTTCCCTTCTCCTCTACTCCTTCATGCCTAATAATAAAAAAAACACGTAAAAGGCTTGAATACTTGGGCTGAAACAATGAGAATCACTACACTGAGGCGTGCATAGAGTGTACGTCGTTGGCTTGGTAGGATTGTGGCTTGAAATGATTTACGCGTTGGATAGTTGGAGCTAGAGTTGGATTATTATATTTGAGGCATTTGGTTGGATACTTGGGATTATGCTTGAATAAGTTGGAATGATAC
This sequence comes from Iris macrosiphon, assembly GCA_036927795.1. Lineage (NCBI taxonomy): Eukaryota > Viridiplantae > Streptophyta > Magnoliopsida > Asparagales > Iridaceae > Iris > Iris macrosiphon. The sequence continues at coordinate 142,320 of JAYESA010000488.1, forward strand.
ATTTGAGGCAATGGGAACGTCGAGAATTCAGGCGAGCGAACGTGCATTCGTACACGAGTATCACTTGGTCGCTTTGTCTTGCAAAGCGAGCAGTTGTGGTTCAAAACCGAACAACTGCATCGGCGAGGGCGTTGTGTCGTTTGATGGGACATCGTGCCACGAATGGGGCATTGTGCCACTGAAACGGCATTGGGCCATGGGATTTGCTTTGAGCATGGGTGTTGCACCAATTTGGACTCTGTGTTGAGAAGAGGCATCGTGCCTATGAAACACTTGATATTTTGGTGCCTTGGGCTATATATTGAGGTCGAGATTTGGATCTCTTGGTTGGATATGTTGGAAGAATGGTTATGGATATTTGGTTGGATATCGGTTGAACGAGAATAGGATCGCTTGGTGGGGCGAGAATGTTTCGATCCTCTCGTCATATCTACTGTGTCTGCATTGTCACGGACAACCTGTGTGGCACAGGGTTTCGTTTCCTGGAACGGGATGAGGCACCGGGGCACCGGGACCGTTCCACCATGGAGGAAACAATGGGCATCGCGCGATTGGGCGCAGTGCTAGTAGTCCGATACCACCAGGCGGAAGTAGCTGCCCAACCCTGGATCGGGTAGGATTACCCTATTGATCTTGGTCCGATCAATGTCCTTCGTGGCTTCTGGCCAGTGACTTCATATAGAATAATGTTGGCTTGCTTTACTTTGGTTGGTTTGTTACATCGTGTAGGCGCGGCCACCTTGCCTCGGCAAGAGTGTGCACTTGAGATTGGAATATAAACTTTGGTTGAGGATGGATGTTGAGGCGAGACAGATGGTTCGATATGTTATCGTGCAAGCGATGGCATTGAGTAAGACGCGTTGGATATACATAAATGCTTGTCGTTTGGTTTGAGATTGAATGCTTGCATGCGTAAACTGCTTTACTGCTTTCCTTAACATGTCATTCATATGCCATGAAACGAATCTAGGATTCAACTAGAAATATCACCATTTAACTGTGTGCATTCACTATTTTACTTAGTGTCGGCTTAGGCGAGTGGGTTACCCCGCTCACCAGTACGGTTGTGTACTGACCCACGTTTGTGGACAATATTTCAGGTACACAGGCGTAGTGGCGCTGCTTGGATATACGGGACAAGATGTATGAACTGTAAGTACCTTTGTGGGCTAGAGAAAAGAGCAAGAGTATTTCATCGTCTTCGTGGCATCGCCTTTGTGGCATTGCCTAGGAGCATTTCATTTGGACCCTATCGTGAGCTTCGCTGCGTATACTCTGTTTGTGTGCTTGGTACACTAAACGGCTTCCGCTGTAACTTGGTTGTTTCGATGATAACTTTGGTGTTTAACAACATCGCCTTGTACGAGCGCAACTCCAGGCTCGTACGGCATCACGTCCCGAAGAGAACGATCGTCCCGCGGGAGAGCTGCAACGTGGTGATTTCACGTTCAGCGGGGACTATTGAGCTTGCGGGAGATTGGGGCGTGACAGATTGGTATCAGAGCGCCTGGTTCATTTCTTCGGACTTGGTCCTTCGCTTCATCACAAACTCTAAATAGCTTCCGCGTGTCGTCTAGCTCTTGACTCTACTCGGTGCCGCATCGGATGTTTCATGCAATAAGTCTATTTATTGCTAGTTGTGGCTGCATGTTATTTTTCTTGGTTGGGTTGCCTTGGTTGGTTTTCGTAGGATCGCTTAGCCTCGTTAGGCGTTGTTGTATTCGTGCAGCAAGTTGGTTGGCGTTGTTGCATTTGTGCAACAAGTTGTGGGCTTTTGTTGGGTTGGCTTGGCTTATCGTTCAGGGTGTTTCTGATTGCCTCAATGGATCAGTTGGTTGGCTAACGAGATTTGGTTATGCGGCATGTTTTGAGTAGAAATATTCGATGAGAATGGATCCTTGCACGAGTTGCTCGTCTAGCGATTGTGTTGGGTATAAGTTGAAATTTTGGCTATGGCGCATCGATTGAGCAAGTTTGAGTTCGGCTCGGAAATATCAGAATAGTTGGCACGAGTTGCTCGTATAACAAATGAGTGGAACCATTGAGTATTGGGTTGGAATACTTGAAAAAAGATCGTTGCACGAGTTGCTCGTGTAGCGAAAGTAGCAATCGGTTTGAGAATAGCTGGAAGTATTGAAAATGGGATATGGCACGAGTTGTATAACGAGATTGATGGAAATAGTTGGATAATTCAAGCATTGCCTGAGTTTTGTGTCAAACTCGAATTGGGAAAGGCATGATCACGCATGAAGGATGGTTCGAACGGATCTTGGATTCGTGAAAGGAAACGTAATGTGAGTAGTGACTTGATTCGGAGTGGTATATGAGATACCACATTTTGAGCAAGGCATTGGAATACTTAAGTTGGACATCAAATGGGAATTGCCTGAACGGACTCGGATATTTGGGAATACAAGTTGGTTGGTGCACGTCGGCTGAGTTGGAAAGAATGAAAATGAAGCAAGTGAATATTGAGTTGAGTATATCGAGAACGGACTGGTGCAAATGGAAGTATCGTTCGGCTTGAGTGATGGACGAGATCGGAATGAACAGTTGGGATACGCTTGAACGAGCGATGGGCGAATCGAATGATAACGAGCATGGACTACGATTTTGGACAACGCATTTGAGTTGTTGGTTGAGCAATGAGACACGAACTTGGCTTGGAGGGACAATGCGATGGATTCACACAAACTTGGAGATTTTGAATATTACTGCTCGAGGAGTCGACTCAGGTTTAGCTGAAATGAAATTTTGAGCAAGATGGTGCAACGATAGTAAACGGATTCTCCGGAAGACGTGGACGGATTGTGGCAACAACGGAAGGCAAAAGATTTGTGGCGGATTGACTTTTGAAGATAGCTAAATGTGAGGCAACGTCGGAACAAATCACTGTACTGTTATAGTAAGTTGGAAATGCAATGTGAAACATGAAATTCGGAAATTTGATGGATTCAGGACAGAACGACGGATTGATGGAAGACGGTTTCAACGAGCGCGGTTCTCGGATTCGGAAACTTCGCTCGGGTGAATGGTTGGATTTTGATTCAGATTTGCATATGAGATATAGCATGGTTTATAGTAACTGTCCATCGTGATGATTATAATTATCGAGCGTAGCTTCGGGACAGCTGACCCTAGCGACTTGTCCGCTGAATCAGATATGAATATGGTAGACCCATAGAACGACCCTTGAGGCGGCGTATTTGGGAATGCGTCGAGGGCAGATGTGAGCGATGAGATTTGGCTTATTGACTGAGTGTTGGATTAGAGAGACCCTTGGGATAGTCTTCAGCTGAAGATGCAGCCGGAAGATCGAAGCGATGGTGGAAGTAGCCTAGTCAACTGATGAGATTCAGAGTCACAGATTTATATCGATGGCATCGCCTCTGACTCATCGTGCCCTGGAAGGAAATACCATTCATATGAATTGACGACTGTGAAACTAGCTCGTGAAGTTAAAGCAACGGCTCGTTCAGATCAAATCCTTGCGAATACTGGAAGGGACAGACGTGTCTCAGATTTACAAGATGTCTCGGGACTTATTCTGGGAAGCGTGCTCGTTCGGAAGGCAAAGGTGATATTCTATGCTTCGAGGCAGTGGAAGCAGCGCGAAGAACTATTCCATGCGCAACCTAGGAATTGTGGCGAGTGTGTCCACGTTGAAATCGTGGCGACACTATCCCTTTGGCGTGGCGGCGAGATCTTCGTGGATCACACGAACCTCGATATAGATGTTCACCCTGTGAGATATTGAGATGGCAGGAAATGTGTTGGACTGAGCTGATCTAAGCAAAGTTGATATTTGGGTAAGTCGCCTAGCTGGGGTAGTATCAGTTGTGATAATCGTTCGGTGCATGAGATATATTTCGAGATGTTGCAAGTACTGATTTTCAGAAATAGTTGGATGGTTTGAGTTGGAACACGAACGGATTGAGTCGGTGTAAAATCTGCATAATTGAGAATAGTGCTCAATCGAACAGTTTGGAATGGGAATCGTGATTTGGTTCAATTATGAATAAAGCAAATGGATGCCTCGAACATAAAGATACCCTTGTAACTTGTTCAAATTTGCTATCGCAAAGCTCGACTGAAATGCATGTATTTCAGGGACGCCTTAAATATATGTACTATCCAAAACAAAGCGATACGAAGAATTTGTATTGAGCTGCAAGGAGGATGTGGGAATTCGTGAAAATTGTACGAGCGTTCATCAGAACGAGATGCGGAGTCAGAATCGTGAATATGTGAGTTGCTTAGAGCAGATCTTGGAATGGATTGTGACTTGTGATAGGAATGTGTACCAGCACGGTTCGTGGACGAACCTGATTCTAAGTGGTATATTATGTAATGCCCCGCAACCGCTCGGAGCGTTACGCTGAGTCGGATTGAATGAATCAAATGCTGGTTACATTTGAAATGTAGGATTTTGGGAAGAAGGATTAATCGAGTTGGTTTCAATGTGCAGATGGCTAGCAGGTTCGATGGAAATCAGGTGTTCGTTCAGAACATTACTGAATAGCTGAATTGAAGCGATAATGCCGTCTTCCTTAGTCCGATCGATCGGATGATTTGGAGAGCACGGCCTGCTCGCACGGTCATACCAGTTGAGTAGATCGCGCTTGCATCGGACCACGGGTTCAAGGGATTGGCCGTATCGGCAGGACAGGATGCCTAACGGGATCAATCATTGTGAGTGGGCTCTTTCCCTTCTCCTCTACTCCTTCATGCCTAATAATAAAAAAAACACGTAAAATGCTTGAATACTTGGGCTGAAACAATGAGAATCACTACACTGAGGCGTGCATAGAGTGTACGTCGTTGGCTTGGTAGGATTGTGGCTTGAAATGATTTACGCGTTGGATAGTTGGAGCTAGAGTTGGATTATTATATTTGAGGCATTTGGTTGGATACTTGGGATTATGCTTGAATAAGTTGGAATGATACATTTGAGGCAATGGGAACGTCGAGAATTCAGGCGAGCGAACGTGCATTCGTACACGAGTATCACTTGGTCGCTTTGTCTTGCAAAGCGAGCAGTTGTGGTTCAAAACCGAACAACTGCATCGGCGAGGGCGTTGTGTCGTTTGATGGGGCATCGTGCCACGAATGGGGCATTGTGCCACTGAAACGGCATTGGGCCATGGGATTTGCTTTGAGCATGGGTGTTGCACCAATTTGGACTCTGTGTTGAGAAGAGGCATCGTGCCTATGAAACACTTGATATTTTGGTGCCTTGGGCTATATATTGAGGTCGAGATTTGGATCTCTTGGTTGGATATGTTGGAAGAATGGTTATGGATATTTGGTTGGATATCGGTTGAACGAGAATAGGATCGCTTGGTGGGGCGAGAATGTTTCGATCCTCTCGTCATACCTACTGTGTCTGCATTGTCACGGACAACCTGTGTGGCACAGGGTTTCGTTTCCTGGAACGGGATGAGGCACCGGGGCACCGGGACCGTTCCACCATGGAGGAAACAATGAGCATCGCGCGATTGGGCGCAGTGCTGGTAGTCCGATACCACCAGGCGAGAGTAGCTGCCCAACCCTGGATCGGATAGGATTGCCCTATTGATCTTGGTCCGATCAATGTCCTTCGTGGCTTCTGGCCAGTGACTTCATATAGAATAATGTTGGCTTGCTTTACTTTGGTTGGTTTGTTGCATCGTGTAGGCGCGGCCACCTTGCCTCGGCAAGAGTGTGCACTTGAGATTGTAATATAAACTTTGGTTGAGGATGGATGTTGAGGCGAGACTGATGGTTCGATATGTTATCGTGCAAGCGATGGCATTGAGTAAGACGCGTTGGATATACATAAATGCTTGTCGTTTGGTTTGAGATTGAATGCTTGCATGCGTAAACTGTTTTACTGCTTTCCTTAACATGTCATTCATATGCCATGAAACGAATCTAGGATTCAACTAGAAAGATCATCATTTAACTGTGTGCATTCACTATTTTACTTAGTGTCGGCTTAGGCGAGTGGGTTACCCCGCTCACCAGTACGGTTGTGTACTGACCCACGTTTGTGGACAATATTTCAGGTACACAGGCGTAGTGGCGCTGCTTGGATATACGGGACAAGATGTATGAACTGTAAGTACCTTTGTGGGCTAGAGAAAAGAGCAAGAGTATTTCATCGTCTTCGTGGCATCGCCTTTGTGGCATTGCCTCGGGACATTTCATTTGGACCCTATCGTGAGCTTCGCTGCGTATACTCTGTTTGTGTGCTTGGTACACTAAACGGCTTCCGCTGTAACTTGGTTGTTTGGATGATAACTTTGGTGTTTAACAACATCGCCTTGTACGAGCGCAACTCCAGGCTCGTACGGCATCACGTCCCGAAGAGAACGATCGTCCCGCGGGAGAGCTGCAACGTGGTGATTTCACGTTCAGCGGGGACTATTGAGCTTGCGGGAGATTGGGGCGTGACACCACTGGCCTGTCCTTGGATCTCTGATAAAGCTGGAAATGGAAAATGGAGACAAATTGATTCAGAAATGACCGAAAATGGTATGGAAGATATCAAATCTGTTATAAAAGGAATACAATAGTCTCCTAAAGGAAAGAAAGGGGTAGACTCAAAGAATGTAACATCTACACTCACAAAATATTTGCATGACTATGGACTGTAACAACGATAACCTTTTTGAGGACGGGGATAACCAAGAAAGACACTTCAGAGATCTATGAGCCAACTTATCGCGATTAGGTTCCAAGTAATGAATAAAAGCGACACACCCAAATACTCGAGGAGAGAAGAAAAAAGGTGTGACATTTGTATATAATATAGTAAATAGAACTTTGTAATTTAATACAGATGATGGCATGTAATTAATTAGATAACATGCAGTAAGAACGGCATCAGTCCAATACTGTTTAGGGACATGCATATTGAACATGAGAGTTCGAGCCACATCTAAAATGTGTCGATATTTGCGTTCGGCTATACCATTTTGTTGAGAGGTGTGGACACAACTGGTTTGATGAATCATACCACGATCAAGACAGAAATTGTTCGCAGAAGATTGAATATATTACAAAGCATTATCAGAACGTAAAATTTTGATACGTTTATCAAACTGAACATAGACTTCATTATAAAAGACAGATACCACATTTGGAAACTTAGATCTTTCTTTCATTAAATAATACCAAGTCATTCTGGAATAATTATCAATAAAAATAACAAAATACTGAAATCCTTTCGGACTTTTGACTCTAGACGGACCCCAAATATCAGAATGAACAATATCAAAAGACTCTAATTGACGACTCTCACTACGACGAGGGAAGGAACTACGGTGATGTTTGCCTAACTGACAAGCCTCATATTCCAGACTAGAAACATGACTCAAACTAGGAACAACTTGACGCAACTTAGCCAAAGACGGATGTCGCAAATGATAATGCCACTGCAACAGAGAAGTAAAAACAGAAGTGAAGGCCTTTCCAGATAGATCCAAGTAGTACAATCCATCTTTTTCATGCTCCGAACCAATCATCTTTTTCGTCCTGAGATCCTGAAAAACACACGAATTGGGAGAAAATGTCACAGAACATTGAAGAGATTTGGTTAACTGGCTCACAGATAACAAATTAAATGAAAAATTAGGCACATTTAATAAATCAAATAATGATAGTGATTGAGTAGGGTGAATGACACATTTCTCAAGCACGGGACGAGTAGACCCATCAGCCAAGATAATATTATGTTTCCTGGAACTACGATTATGAAAGAGAGATGTTATACCAGACATGTGAGAGCTTACTCCTGAGTCGATGACCCAAGAGGTGGATTGTGACTGGATTGCCATAAAAGCAGGATTACCTATATGTGCCATGGTTGCAGTAGGTTGGGAGGTGGTACTAGCAAGCGCGTTCAACTTTTGGAGGATCTGTTCAAATGAAGATGAGGTACCAGACGTTGAAGTCTGATTGTAACCCGAAGTATCATCTCTGGGAGCAGGAGTGGTGACCTGGGACTGCATATTTTCATCATGTACTTGATGTAGATATTCTGGTTTGCCTCACTTGTTCCAATAATAGTCTTCCACATGACCTAGCATTCCATAATAGTTACACTTCCGTAGTTGACCACGGCCACCACCACGGTCATTGTCTCTGCCACCACGGTCTCCTCCTCGACCAAAACTACGACCACCATCTTTACCGCCACGTCCACTACCACGAATAGAAAACTACCACGAATAGAAACTAGGACAGAAGAGTCAGTACTTGGCACCACAGAACTGTCCCAGAAAGAAACGATTGAGACGGAAGAAAGTATCTATCACCGTAGGTAACTGCTCTCTAGCAAGGATTTGAGCTTTATAAGGTTCGAGCGCAGGATCCAAGCCGGCTAGGATAAGTGAAACATGAAACTCTTCCTTCTGTCTCCGAGCTTCCTTCAAATCAATAGTAACAGGATGATATTGAAGCAGTTCCTCCCACAAAGCCTTCTTTGAAGCCAGATATTCATTCACATGCTTCCCATTTTGCTTTGTATTAAACAATAACTCGTACAACTCATAGATACGGACAACGTTTCGATTCTGCGAATATGATTCTTCCAGAGATGTCCAAATCTGTTTGTTTGATTCACACCACTGAACATTAGCAGCGATATGTGGTTATATACTATGCCACAACCACGACATAACGTATGCATCTGTACTCATCCAATCTTCATACTCAGCGGAAGTTTCAGGCGGGAGTTCTTCCGTCAAAAACTTCTTCGCCCTTAACACCACTTTGATAGATTTGGACCAGACAAGGTAATTCGCATCATTGAGTTTCACCGCTGTAATCGACTTTCCCAATTCATCATTATGAATAACAGTAAAAGGAGAACCACATCCGCTACCACCACCATTATTAACCTTGCTAGAAGATTCGGTCTCCACCATACTTGCAGATGCAACAGAAAGACGAGGTCTTTGAAACCCTATATCTCACAATGAATCTCAACCGACGACGAATAACCAACGGAGATCTGTAGAAACCCTAGATCTTATAAACGAACCACGAACGACCAGGAACAACGAACGACAAACGGCGAATCATAAAAAGTAGACGAAAAACAGCTGAAAATTTTTTTTCGGACCTTCCGCCCCGAACCTGCAATCAGGGGCTACCGCCTCCGAACCCCTATCGAACTCACGACCGAGTTCGATCGGCCCTGTCGTGGATGGGATGTACAGTACTTTCAAATATATGCTCTGATACCAAGTGAAGTTTGGAGATGGAGAAGAGAAGAAAAAAAGTAGGAGAAAAGAGAATATGAGAAAGGAGATTGCAGGGACCTTAAACCCTAGGTTGCATCTCATGTCTATTTATATTGATATGCAATACACCCACAATTACTATTATACCCTTATATGATAAATAACAAAATAAAATAACTCTAACATCCCTAATCAGTAAAATATATTAAGCTTCAGCTAAAACTACTTACATGTAAATGAAGAAAATCACACAGATAGTTATGTAAACAGTCCAGGCAACAATTGGCGCGTGGAAATCAATGTTCAGAGATCCAACATCTAAACATTTAGAAGTTCAATCTTTTGATGTTTTTCTTTAACTATCAGATAAAACTTTAGAAGGGAAATAGTAATAAATACCTTGGGATAACCCTTGTCTCCATAGATGTCCCCAACAGTCAAGTCTACAGACAGATTATTCCCCCTCTGGCTCAACTCTAAGAACTCATCATAACTAGAAAAGTTGAAAATTCAATATACAATTCAGATCCAATTTGTAGGAGTACTTGATAAGATGATCACCTCGTGCAGCCTGTCAAAAGCCTTGCAAGACCAAGTATAGTTCCACCACCTAAATGAGTTCCAATGATTCTTTCAAACTTCCCTTTCCCAATTACCTGTCAAACATGGACGAACTTAAAACACTAATCACGTAAAAAGAATAAATAGCTGAATTGATGCCTAGGACGAGAATTACCTCAATCATGCTAACACCTGAACCAATATTGACAAGAAGGTAGGGAAATATGTTGTTCTCATTATGATCAACCATTAACTTTCCATCTACAGGTGTAGAAGCTTCATGAGATGGCTCCTGGACAATTAGCAGTAAATCGTTAAGAGATTCGGTACTTCCATACAAGCCAGCTCTTTATCTATTCTAAATACTCCAAAGTGATGTAACCCTATTCTCATCATACAGTAACATGTTAACAATGCTCAGCATTGTCTCAACAAAATCTTCATGTGCGTTTGGTTATTAGACATCAAGTGAATAGAGATTAAAAAAAAATCATTATATATATCAAAAGGGGCAATATTTACAATAATCAAACTAAATGTCCCCTTTCGACGATGTATTTATATTGATTCCTTTTGTAAAGGTTTAGAGTGCCTAGCCAGTTAACTGGCTATCATGAATTTCACAACTACAGCTTCATGATTACTCTCTACCAAAACTGTGAACCCTACCTTATACCTTCTAAAATAAATCTTTATTACCACAACTCCAGCAACAAGTATTAAGATACATCTTTCCGTTTTCATATACAACAACATACAATTTTCTGGATGAGACAGAGCTTGGCAGACTGCAAACTACTCTTTCCAGAAAGAGGCTCAGAAATAGTTCCAAAGTCAAGTATTGTCTTTTATGTGGTGGCTGAGAATCTTGTGATAATAGGCATGAGAGATGGAGACCAAGAAGAGACCATGGTTACCTGTTCACCATTTAGGTAGTGTTCCACGATCGGGGGACGCCGATCCAGGAACACGCGTTCCACAATCTGGGAACGCACGTTCCAGAAGGCAGAATGCCTAAGAATTAGATCATGAAAATCTACATTCTGATAAACGAATAAATAATGTACTTATTATGTTTCCAGCCAAGCTTTCAAAGGGAAGAAGATGCAGTTTCTTTTTTATTTTTTGTTAAAAAAATTAGTCCAAGACTTGCTACGTTCCGGATGAATGCATTGCTTTCTGAAGCAGCAAAAGCCCCAACATACTGTGTAACGGACCTCCCTTGTATTGTGCACGTTTCCAAAACACGTTTCGAAGTGTTCCATGTTCCAGGTAACCATGGAAGAGACATTCATTATCACCAAATTAGGAGAAAATCAACTAACTGGAGGAAAACAAACTACAAAGAAAAACCAGTCTCTCCCCATTGGGGAATGGATTCTTATTTTTTTAAATTGAGCACAAATAGAATGAAAAACTTATCCGCAAACCCCCCAAAAAATAACCAAGAACCAACACACAACATGCAGAGGCTGGAAAAGTGATTAAACTAGGATTCTGAACTAGAATATTCCAGTTACAGCATAACTGAAACCGTTGTTGCAGTGTGAAAATTGAATTCCTTTTCTTATAAACTATAATTTCTGTTTCACTGCAACTTGCATTTTTTTCATTTGACACTTCCAACACTTTTCTCTCAAGTTGAACATAGAAAATCAACCTGGACATCTATCCTATTCACAAGGCTCCTCCTCAAACTAGGTATGGTTAACAATCCAACTCAACTTTAAATAAACTAAAAACAATAATTTAGAAGAAGAAATAAAAAAGTATATTTGTTGATCTTTCAATTCAACAAGGTCATTTTTTGCAGCTTCATCTGATAGTTCCACTTTGGCGATGTTGAGAAGAACTTTCTGAAAGAAAATGAAGCAACAAATGCCAGCTAAGACAGTCTACCAAAGATTTATCAGAATCTCATCTTATACACGACTCCCCAGGCTTACCATGATCAACAACTACATTTTTCCAACTGTCAAGTATCAACACACAAGGACCAAATATAAGTCACCAGAAGAAACCATTTCAAGCCTCCAAAGGAAGTTAATAATCTTATGTTTTCTTATGTCACTCCCATGCAACTAATTTTCATAGTAAACACAATTCTCAATGACCTCTTAGTCACTTATATTATGAGTATAGAACTTATTAATTCATTACTTCCTAAATTTTCTTGAACTTTGATAAGCATCTTTGCTACCTGACAGCCTTATTTTTTCATAGGATTATGAGCTTTTATGCTCTTGTAAATATGAGAAAATAATCAGAGTACATCATTTTACTTCTCCCCGGTTTCTGCCATAAACCTCACAAATTTGTTCTCATGCAATATACCATTCTTTGCAATTATGCACACACACACACACAAAAAAACAACAACAGAAATATGCTAGGAACAAACATACACAGACAATGCCCAGATAATCATGCTTGTATGAAATAGTGAGCGAATAACCATCCACCTAAATGTGCAGGTGTTCGATTATCTTTACTTACTTGTTCCTTCAATTGTTCCTTCGGATCTTCAAGCACCAAGTCATCAACATCAAGACTCCTGTAGCTCATGAACGCACCCAGAGCACCTAAAAATCCTTCATGGCGCAAGAAAACTGCTTGCATTTGACCTTTGGACCTGAACGAATATATGCAAATATAAGCAAAAGGAAAGTTGAGCAAATTTTCCTGGAAACAAATTTAAAACCACTACAAGAAAGTAAATTAAACCAAAAAAAACACAATGAAATTGAAGTTACAATGTCCGATTCCAATTAGTAGACTGATGGAGTTCATAACAGAAAAGGAAACATAAGGAAAAAAAAACAGTATTGGTTACCAGTAATTGATTGCATATGATATGTTATCCATTGTGCTAGCATGACCGCGTATATAAGATCCTCCGAAATAGACCTGCTTCATCTTTTGAAGTGATGCTACCAAGAAAGAAACCTGAAGCACAGAGCAATAAATTAAGAGAAAATTTTCATCTCATAAAGTCATAATACAAACATTTCGATATAATTCATGCTTTTATTTTATGAACCTCTATACAACATAAAAGAAAATAATAAAATAAGTCCTTCCCAATGGGCCTGAAACAATATATTCTTAGTTAAGCACAAGATTCTCCCATGCACAACTTGATTTTAGCTTTATTTTTGGTATTTTAGCTTTATTTTTGGCATTTAGTTATTGCTTTCATTATTATTTTGGACTACATTAATTTAGCAAAACTATAGGAGTTGTCCGCAAATATTTGGTTTGACTTTTGACTTTAAGTATTAACAAGAAAACCAACTAAGGAAGTCTAGAGGTTATGGTAGACCTGATCTATCACAATCGAATTGAACCAACTTGGGCAAACTTTTAGTTAGTTCAGCAGTCCTATGCCACTTGTGCAAGTCTTTTTGAAATATCGATTTTCATAATCAACCACTAGGAGTGTTTTGGCTATAGTCTTAACACATAGTCAACTTGTTTGTCATAGTAGAAATTCCACTTGACTTTGAAATTCAAATTAGTAATCAACATGGAATGCTTGAGGCCATTTTATGGGATTGTATACAGGATTTGCAAGAGAAATGTGTAATATTGGTCCTGTCAATGATTTACAAGAAATATGATGTTAGGTTGCTCCTATTGAGGTCAGTGGCTCCAAAAAAGGGTGATCCATCTCTCTAGATTATCTTTGTCTCTTTTAGCTTATCTCCTTCAATCATTGCTGGAAGAACTAGTTTTGCTGCTGGAATTTGAAATCATCGCTGAAAGTTGAACCGAAGTGGGAAGTAGGTTATCAGTATTGTTTTTCAGAAAGGTAAGAATTACAGGAAAGTTCACAGTGCCCAAAAATAAATTTCTCATACAGCTATCTGCCCCCTTTCTTGACAAATCGATGTCCACCAACAATAATTTACTTCAATTGGCATCACAGTTTAGACCTGTCACTTGTTCGATTCTCGTGACCAATCCCTCTTTGTAACATATCACGCCCTTCCAGGCTTCCACTATCCATTTTCTTTTCCAAGCTATCTGCATTTATTTCTCATGTGATCCTGTCGTAAAAGGGACTTCTGCCAATTCAGCATCTTCAAATCTTGCTTGTTTATACATGAACAAAGTTCTTAACATGAAAAGGTGTTGGGCGGATCTAATGATAGATCAGTAGCTGACTGAGTACTTTGTGGTGGGTCTGCCCTACAAAATGTGGAATTCATCTCAAAGAGGCGATGTACTTTAACTTTGTCCTTAAAACAATCTAGTTCCAATTTTCGTTTTATTGAAGTATTCTTTGCAAATTGAGAGTTTTCTATATATTAAAACTAAAAACTTAACATATAGATCTTAAGATTGAAAACATAACTGAAGCGGTTGTAGCTCAGTGGACAGAACATCTGTTTCCAAAGCAGAAAGTCGTAGGTTCAATCCCTACCTGGCACATATCATTTTTTTCTTCTTCTTTGCTAAAGATAGAATAAGGGCCCTTAATTGGAATAGGACGGTGGGTATAGAATTCTGAAATTTAAGATAGGAATTATGTTCATTTTTACAGTATTAGTCATAGGTTCAATCCTGACTTTCTGCTTAGGAAACTGATGCCCGACAAATTATGAAAATTTTGTCGGGCACATATTTAAGATAGCAAATTACGAACAGAACTCGAAGCAGAAATAAACCTGCAATGCCCGATAAATTCTTTTACCATAAATGTATGCGGGTATAGATTTGAACCAGACTGGTACATTATAAGGATATTTGTCCAAATTGGATTTCGGTATAGTTTCAGAGCTGAAACAGATACTTGACGATCTTGGGTAAGGTTACCACATCGAATTACTGATACTGTAACTATTGTGGCAAGTCGGTCGTGTATGTGGAATATGAACGCGGATAGGGGAAGGGACGAGGCACAGATACGGACACCATGTTCTCGTGTCCGTGCAACATAAGTTACAAGTTATCTCCACGCATAACAATGCAACGAGAATGCAGCTTCAAGTATAATAAGATAAGCAATATTATAGGTAGTAGCAACTGAGGTCAGCATTTAAGGAAGTGTGTTAGTGTAGTCAAATACAGACAGCCCAGATAATACAATGTAATTATGTTATAAGTTAAAAAAAGAAAGAGATAAAATAGAAGATGTGTTCCGCTGTTGTCACTGCCAAGTTCCCTTCACACTAACTATCAATGCATCCAGTCGGGAAAGGAGAAATTGGAGAACGGACATACTTGAGCAATGTTGTATGTGAAAGCACTCAACAGTGTTGTAGCAAGATCCTCAGGTTTGTAATCTGAGAGCATCCTTTTAGATGTTATCACCTTTCCAAAGCTGGAAGCAAGGGTAGATGCTGAAAGACCTTGCTGGTATGATTTAATCAAATGGAAAAGGTGGTTAAGACAAGGCATACGAAAAGGGAAGAAAATATATAACCACCGCGATAAAAATACCAAATTGACCTGACACATAAAAAAAACATATACAACATTTACTGTTCTAAATAAAGCTACAAGTATAGTTCAACATCAAAGAATTGACAACGGCGACAGAGAATCAACCCAAGTCTGCAAAATATGGTTGTGTCCTGGGTCAATAAAACTGTGGCATGCAGTTCTGAAATATGGTTCAGCTTTTTCCCATCCAATTAAAAGAAGCAACTTTGTGCCAGAAGGAAACAACTTTCCATAAGTAGCTTGAAAGCACAACAGGCTGACACGTCGATTCTCAATTAACAACATATCCTTTATTACAATAGTATATATTTTTCAGTCAAGACTTAAATGCCATCACTTGTTTTGAACAACAATGGAACTCAAGATGGGCCTACATGTATAATATACTAGATGAACAAAATTTGTTTTTACAACTGTCGTATTTTGTTATTTAAAAGTGAAACTCCATAACTATTAACAGTACTTGCACTATGAGTATTGAGAATGAGAATGACATTGTTTTTTGCTCTTTGGCTTTAATACACCATAGTGACTGCAATTCCTTGTAGCAAATTGTACCGTCTTACCTGTTCCTTGTACTCTTTTTAAATACACTCTTTCCAAATACTGGGGAACTTGGAGTGTACTGCTAGTTCTTGGTTGCATTAATGTAAACTGCATAAACAAACTGTCTTCTGAATGGCCTTCAATGTTTTAGGGCACGAATTTATCTTACTCATAGCTATTTTGGCTAGAAATTTGCATAGTTTGCACTATCAACCAATACCGATATAATACGGCCGATAACGATATAGTTTGGCATGTCCGATCCGATACCGACATTGGGAATCTCTTACCTAATCAATTCGGCAGAGAAAATTGAACAAAAAATAGCACTTAGCAAGGGTATAAAAGCATAGTAAGATTGTAAAAGCATACAAATGAATAAAATGTATTTGTCGCAGGTAAACCAACCAGCAATGCTAACTATTAAATTTCAAAACTACTAAGAAACACCACATAAAGTACTTAAAAATTGTGCCTAAATGTACAAACTATTTTTTTTTCTAAATTAAAAAATATATATTAACAATTGTTTGTTTTCCGATACCAAAAAAATATGATACTCCGATGAGGGAACCACTGATAGTGTCGATCCCGTTACTCATAGGAAGGGTCCAATACCGATTCCGAGAACCTTGGAAAATTTGGCACCATATCAAAGGCTTAACATCAATAGATTCTCTTGTGAAGTTTCTTATACTCCATAATCAACCCCATTCTAAATCCTAAATTGATTACAGAGTACTATGTTGAATGGATACCAATATAATAAGGCCAATACGGACATCTCAGCATGGAAACGACATCAATTTTGGCGTGTCGGAGTGTATTTATGGATTGTCCCTGTCAGGTATCCAACATTGACAAGTTGCGAAAATGGCATCAAATTTGGAATATATTTGCTTCCCTGACATCAGATTTACTGCATCCTTGCATAATATACTTCTACTCTTGTAATAAAATTAGATGAAAATGCTCCCTAAATCAAGACATACAAATTACAAAGTAATAAATGTACCTTTTTCATAATTAGTTTAAACACAAATTAGACAAAGTTAGCTAAATGAAGAAAGAAAGTGGAATTGGAAAGCATAAACCAAAACATCACATCAATAATTATTTTTACATGAATAATGTAATCGTTCAACTTCAAACCTATGTTTAATATTAAGCATACCAAGAGACATACCTTTTCACACACTAGTTCTCCACAAATATCTTTAACTATTAAGTCTAGAACCAGATTATCTCCCTGCTGACTCAGTTTCAAGAATTCATCGTATCTGAAATATGAAGAAATTCATGAAGTAGCAGTAGCATATATCATATAGAAAGTGGAACCATGTATGCAAATATTACCTCGAGCAACCTGTTAAAAGTTTTGCTAGACCAAATATAGTACCTCCACCAATATGTGTCCCTGTTACTCTCTCATAATTGTTGTTTCCTGTGACCTACATGCTATTTGATGTTTATCAAGATTTCTGTGTGTTAAAATTGTAAACAAATCCATGGGCACATTTATTGGATTTATATCAAACAATATAGCATGAAGAATTACCTTTATCATACTAACACCAGATCCGATATTGACAAGAAGATATGGGAATAGCTTCTCTTGGTTAATGTTTAATGGGACTCTTTTCCCATCCATGTATGTGAAGGACTCACCAGGGATCTTCTGATGAAAACATATGAATATTTAGTAAGGAAAGGATTATAACCAACTAAACTATAGAATCTAAAACTCTCAATTGTCGAGTAGTCCTAATATTTTATGAACATAGCTCCTAATCTCAATTTTTGTTAGTTTGTAAAACTGGATCAATTTATCAATTGAACTAAAGATATAATAATCTTAGATACGTTTATGTTTACACTTCTGTTTGACTAGAAAATGTTCACCACATCCGGAATTCTAGCATCTATTTAAAGAAAAATTTCAATATTGATTACCTAAGTTTACATCATAATTATCATCATTTAAGCCTTGGTTCCGCTAATAATGAACGGCGATGGATCATTGTAAACTAAGAAACTCTAAACTACATGTTTAGTATATATTTTTCACTAGGAAGGTTCAATTAAAACTGAGCAACTCTAAACAAGTCTAAACTGAGAAAATCTAAACTAAGAAGGTTTAATTAAAACCAAATGCATCATTCTATTATTTATTTATTCATAAAGTCAGATTGAGTTAAACGTTTTAGATAATATGATGATTTATGGTTTTGTTTCTAGCTGTTATTCTCATTTATCAGACATTTTCACTAGATAATATATTTTTTTTCACTTTTGCAAAATAAATAATAATGATTAAACAAACATCTCTACATAATTAAACCGGTACCAAAACAAGCATACAAAGACTACAGCAGTGTTCTAAATGGTGCCCGTCTCGGTCGTCTAGGCGGTCGCTCTCCGCACCGCTTTTGCCGTTGGTGTCTTGGCGATGGAGTAGACGGCCAACGGAGGTTTGGCGGCATAGGCGGAGGTGAGTACGTGGCACGCGGTATACTCATGTTTTGGCAAAATAGTTTTGCAAGCATTATGGACCTATGAGTCACTTTTACATGACTTAAACTTCATAAATCTTAGTTCTACAACTTAACTATGCATAAAAAAAACCCTTAAAATATGCATATTATGCAAAAACAGTGGTAAAATAGTAAAACAATACCCAAATGTATCAAACACCTTGGCGCCTAGGTGTCATAGGCGGTAAGCGGACCCTTTCCGCCGCGCACCCGCCTACCGCCGTTTAGAACATTGGACTACATGTAGTAATAGTATCAAGTCTTGTGCAGGTAACCAACAATCTCAATATACAAACTATGAAAATCAATGACGGAATAGTTTCAGAAGTGTACTTTCAACAAAAAGTTTGCTCCAGCGACAACACTATCCATTTCGTCCAACTTATCAAGAGAAACACCCAGCTTCTCTTTAAAGACATCAGCAAATTTGTATGCTCCGCCACCTGAAGCCTTCTCGAGAATCCGAACAAAGATTAATTGTCAAGACAAGACGAGCAAACTAGAACTGTTATCAGTTATCAGATCACTACAAATAGTTGAAAATGTATCAAGGAGGAAAAATTGTTGCAATATATTACATATGAAAATAAATGAGCGATAGTTACAGCTTAGTTAATCATACAACAAATAAGACAGTATACACAATTTTGGGGAATTGATAATATATTGTCCACTTCAGAACAAGGTTCCTGGTAACGATATCATAATTGGTTTTTGTCCCTTCTTATGAGTATTTAGTGACAGTTCTGGCAGTTTCATGTTGGTGTTTTGAAAAGTCAAATTACAATAAATTTTCATAAAAAGAAACTTAAAAATATTTGATACATTTATACATAATTTTATGTATTATTGTTATTTTTCATTAATAATATCCAATATTGCTAAATCCATCACTTGCAGTAGATACTATTTTTATTTAATTTTTGAGATCATAGTACAGCCAAAACATATAGTTTTGAATGGAATAATTTTAAAATGGATGAATGTTGTGAATTTACAAATATACAACATCGACAAAATATAATGGTTACATGTTGTAATTTACAAATATAGAACATCGACAAATTATAATGGTTACAATGTGTCGATGATGAATATTATCTGACACGATATAACATATTAGTCTTTGACACGACCAAATCATTATGTCGACATTGATTTTACTTCTTTTTCTTTTAGTTCTCCTTTGGTGAATTAACCAGGAAAGAAGACCCTAAATGTTCTTATCATCTAGTATTGACCAGAACCGGTGGGGATCAGTATGGGATCGGGACAGACCAAAACGATACTAATACTAATGATATGTATCGTTATAGGTCATTACTGTGACCTTGCTTCAGAGTTCAAATTAACCGATAACAAAAGTCTGGTGAAAGAGTTATAGAGCCAATTGGAAATGAAATACCTGCACATCTAGTTCACCACTTTACCTTTTAGTAAATGGACTTGCTTGAAATCAAATTGAAAAATAATAAAAAATAGAAAGACCTCACTAGAAGTACAGTTAGCATCTTGCCAAGGAAGAGAATCAGAATGAACTTATACTGTCAAAGTTACTCAATTTCAAAAGGGATAAAAGTAGGTCCTTTACGTAGATCTGAACATATTCATAAGATGAGAACTTGGCTTGAATTCAAGTACTACTCTAGACTGAACTTATAAAACGAGTGACGAAAAATTAATTGACTTTAACCTCCCAAGCTGGCCAGCTAAAATTGTACTCCATGTAAGTTACAGACGAGAAATTTGTCACAAGCATCACAGTTCCCAAGTGATAAGGCAACTCAAAGTTGTAGACTTGGATGGACTACTCCAACTACAACATAAATCCGTGGATCCATACAACTCGATACTCGATAGATATCCCATCCCCCAAAAAAGAAAGTTCGAAAGAATTGGGTCTTTTTCAGAGATCCGATGCCGTTACTAATTCATGAGATCGAACTGCCAAATTGGAAATTTTGTTGCTATCATAGTATCAGCTAAGTTCATGGGCTGGAGATAAGCAGTCAAAACCTTCCCCGAGTCAGTCCAGTCAGAAAAGGGAGGCAATCTAGACTGCATCTCAGGAGTTTGAATCATCTAGCATGTAAAGAATTAAAAACTCAAGTATGTCTTGTTATTTTGAAGGCACTCTGACTTCTGTCGGCTGAAGGCTGGTAATTTATTGGCTATCACTGGCAGGTAGTGATAGGAATTTGTTCACAGGCCTAAGGAATTCTAGACAACCACAGACAGCTAGGTATTATTCCTTCAGCAAGCAGCAAGAGTAGAATATGACGAGTGTTCGCCAAATGATCCAAACATCTCTAGACCATGTCATTGAACATTTCCCATTCTTTTGGAACGATTGTCATATTACCTCGCTTTATGTGAAATTCCCAAGATATCCCTTCTTGAGGCTTTTCTTGTCATTTTACTACTGAAATTTGTTGCTCAACGATTCCTAAAAGTTGAGCAACAGAGTGGCTTTGAGCCAAAATGGACAAGAATTATGAAATAACGGGAAATGACCCTGTTAATAATTACAATCTAGCAAACATCATAGTCCTAAATATACATCTCCAAGGAATGAACACTAACACAATGTTGATCCCATTTTACTCCAAGCATTCCCATACCTTTATCATAGCATGTGCATTTGACAATCTCGCCTCTATTCCTGCCAACATTAAAAATTAACAGCTTCAAGTATGATACAATCTAAACCAGTATGAAAGAAAATGAATTTTTTAATAATGATAAAGGCACATAATAATTGCTAAACATGCAAACATAATGGACAACTCCTAGTTTTCAATCACATAAAAATCAAAATGCTATATCGTTGTGGTTGACGACTCTGATCGTGTTTGATAGTGTTCTATACTTCCATAAGAGTAGAGTCCGCAACTTCACTCAAAACTTTTGGGCTAGTTCAGAATTCAGATAAAGAGTAGTGTAAAAAAAAATATCTAGAGACGAATCAAGAGTAGAAAACCAGAAATTAAATTCATATGTATTTCTTTGGAAATATCAATTTCACAAGGCTTAGATCTACTTCAGAAAGCTCTCCAATATATATATATATATATATATATATATATATATATATATATGGGACGGGATATTGTACCAAGGCTTGTTGCATCATTTATTGCACCATGCAATCTCAGCCACATATTTTTTTGAATTCGTGGTTATAAAGTATGCTGACGTGCCAGCAACTTTATGGGATGATTTATGACCACACATTTCAAAAAATGTGTGATTGAGATTACTTGGTGCATTATTGCTTGGTGCAATATATATATATATATATATATATACTATGTTAGTACCTTATAATACACGATATACAATATAGTACCCTTTTTCACATTTCAGTTGATCCAATATGATATATATATAGGGGTATTGGTCTTCTTTACTAGAGTCATTTATTGTATATCTAATAGTCTGGACTCTGGAACTAGATAGACTTGTAAAGATGAAACAAATAAAAAATTATGAGAAAACTATATTAAATCATATTCCTATATATATATATATATATATATATATATATATATAGACCTAAACTCCTAGAGCTATTGTGTCATATTATACACGATATGACACGATACACGATAAGATAAATTATACATGTACACAAGGATATCGATACAGGGGTTGGCAACCTAGTGTATATATATATATATATATATATATATATATATAGTAATACCACCTTCCTTATTAAGATACCATAAACAACAGCCACCTATAAATATAGTTTATACTATGGGGTAAGGGTGCTTACATCTTGACCCTCTCCAAATCCTGCGTAAGCAGGAGCCTTATGGCAGAGGGACGCCCTCTTTTTTTCACTTGTAGGTTCAAAGTTAAGTAAAGCCTTATGAGTTATGGCCCTTTTCCCTGTATTACATTCTTCATTCCCTGAGTTGGTGATTCACGTCAACAAAACCCGTTGTCCTGTCCACGTCGCACTGTCCACAAAGACCAGTGCATGTCGGTGTCACATCTCGGACACAGCAAATTACAATAAGAGACGCCAAAACTGGTGTTTCTCCGTGTCACTGTATCTGAATCGTGTCATGTCACATATGTGAACGTGCAACATAGTCAGGGTGCCGTGTCCGGATTCGGGTTTGGAGTACAGGACCAGAATATTTTTGGGCCCGAGTCCGGTTTTACATGAATCCAACCCAATCCATTATCCATATCCATTCACAGCCCTAACCAGGACACATCGAAATCAATGCCGTGTGCGTGTCGGAATCGTACCGTAAATTCAATGCTAAAATTCAAAAAAAAAAACACACAAGAAATCAATACGAAAAAAAAAAAAAAAAAGCCTTTTACCACTCCCAGAGAGAAGTTTCTTGCTCCGGATGAAATCCAAGCACTGGTCGAGCCTCCTCGTCTCGAACTTCACGAAATTGAGCTGCCCGCCCTCGAAATACACCAGCTTGATCAATGTCCCTAACCCCAACCCAAAATTTCCCATCAATTCACATGAATCACCAATCCAAACCCTAAAAAAATCAGAGAGGGAGAGAGAGAAATCCTCACCTCCGATGTCTAGAGCGACGAGGGAAGAGTCCGAGGAGAGGCTGGGGAGGGAGATCGGGGGGTTCCGGTCCTCCAGCCCGCCATTGATCGAGGCTCCGGCAAGGTCGAGGTTCAATTTGGGGAGGAAAGGCTCCATTTTTTTTGGAAAAATTAGGACAAAATTGTGAGGAAGGAGGGACAGAGAGATTGGTTTGGTAGTGTAGTGGTTGGAGTCTTCAGTTCAGACCGACGGATGAATGATGATCGGGAGCTGCTGGTTGGTGGCAATATTTATATATTATTCATATGGGGGTTAGACACTTTGGAGAGTGTGTAATATTAAAACATATTCTTATTTTGGAATTATTATGACCCGTTGTTATTTTTAGCATGTTTTACACAGAGTAAGTTGTTTGGTGCTAGGATACCCATGAAAACAAAAAACAAATTAGATTTTTCTCCTATATTTGTGGCCGTCGACAAATATTATCCGTTGCAAAAAAAAAAAAAAAAATTATCTGAAGTTCGCATATTTGTTTTATCAACCAAGCTATTATATAATTCGTGCATCACTCGCACCGACGGAGGAAGCCGAGGAGCGGAGCAGGGAAAAAGCGAGGTAACGACAGAGCAGAAGAAGGGAGAGCAGAGCAGGAGAAAGGGAGATCTATGGCTTGCGTAAGTACCATGCGAACTATAGGACTTTTTTGTTACACCTTCATGTTAAAAAAAATATTATAATGTACGTAGCAACAAGTTATACCTTTTACTCACTTTCTTTATTTTAGTCAAAAAAAATAATTATTCATGTCAATTCAACAAAAAAATTATATTTTTTCACTCACTTCAACAAGCAATAAAATACCAAATTTTATGATTTTTCACTTCTAAACTCCACTTCTTCAAAAGCACCGAAATTAAAGATTTTTTAGTTCGCTCCACTTCACCATAATGCATTACAAAATATTAATTTTCGAATTTTCTACTTTAATGTACTTCGTCGAATCAAACAGCCCCAAATGTTAGTGAGATTGGTAACATTATTTGAAAATGTCGGTGTTATCCGAAAATTTTACCAATCATGTATAGAATATAGATTTTTAAAACAATTTAAATTTGGGGAGTTATTTGTACTATTAAAATCTCAAAAATTTGGAAAGAAAAATATCTCCTTTAACATTTACTCAGATAAGAAGAGGGCTTAGATTTATTTAATTTTTTTCTTTTTTTTCTTCTTAGTATTATAATTTGATAGTCTGCAAAATAAGAGATAATATGTAATTAAAAAAAAACAAGCATACCCTCAAATGTTTTCCATATTCTCACCACGTTAGGCAACAAGGGTTCAATATGATTGTATTTTGTTTCGAACCCTAAGGGCCTGTTTGGCTCGTTGAAACTGGAGTAAATCTCATCATAAATTGAAAAGTCGGATGAACTGCGCCAAGTTTAGCCGTTTGGTTTAAAAGAGAAAACTCAATAAAATATTGTGATGGGACGCTACTGCAGTTCATGTCTTCTTTGTCTTTTACCCAGTTTCACCACACCCTTTTTTGGATGAAAGTGGAGAGAAGGAAAGTGTGGGAAGAGAAAAATGTGCTCCTCCGCGGCAGTTTCTTTCCTGTGAAAATCGTCCCCAATCGTGAAAGCTTGCGGTCACCTCTGTTGTACTATAAATTTTTCTCCTTCTTTTTTGCTCTTTTTCGACAGTTCTTCTTCTTTAGACATACATTTTCGTGAGTATAATCTCGAATTTTCACAGATCTATGGCCTACGACCATAGATCTACTGTTTTGAGACCTAATCTCGAATTTTCAACCATGGATCTGCTGCGACTTGGGTTGATCTACGAGTTTCTAGCTTTAGGTAAAATTTACACATAAATATTTTCTAGTTTTTCCTCTTTCTCCACATTTCTTCTTCTTCGTACATACATTTTCGTGTTTTTAACCTTTGATTTCATAGATCTATGGCTTACGACCATAGATCTACTGTTTTGGGGTCTGATCTCCAATTTTCGAAGTCGAATCTGCTTCGACTGGGGTAGATCTAGGAGATTCGAGCTGTAGGTAATTATTTTTCCATGGACATCTACTTAAAAATGTAAACATCTGAGTTGTGATGTACATGTTCAAATCTTTTATATGTTTGTTTGGTATACTTACATATGTTGTGTCCAATAAATTTTCAAACAATATTCTGTTAGGAAAAAAGTATACGAAGTCATGAAACAAAATTTTGAACAATATTAATTTGTTCGTAATGTCTATAAAAAATTTATTTGGAATGAGCATATGACCATTATAATTTATCTAAATATTTTGTCTTGTAGATGGATTTATCCAATCCTAAAACTCCGTTGTTGCTAGCTACCATCGCAAGTGTAATTACAGTTATTACAACTATAATTACATTAATGGAAGAGGAGGAAAATAAACAAAGAGGTGTTCCAAAGGAACCATCAATGATAAGAGAGCAATGGCACAAAGCCCACATGTATCGCATCCTTACGGGCGGTGCATATAACTGTGTCCACTATCTTAGAATGAGTTCTGGCCCTTTCTATAGGCTTGTAAACATGCTGAAGGCCAATGGGTCCTCCAGGATACAAGACATGTATGTGTAGAGGAGCAAGTACCACTCTTTCTTTACATGTTGGGACATAAGTCTAAGAATAGGATTTGTGGCATTGATTTTATCCATTCTGGCGAAACCATATATAGATATTTCAGAAAAGTACTTCGTGCTATAAGTATTATTAAAGAACAATACATGAAGCAACCAAGTGGTGAAGTCCCGACCGAGATTAGAGTCTTCTGAATGGTTTTCCTATTTTCAGGTAATATACTATTTCATAGTCCGTTAGTTAGCTTTAGAATTACTATGTTTTGGAAATACATATTACACATGCTCATATTGAACTGTAGGATTGTACTGGATTGATCGATGGCACACATATCCAAGCAACCCTACCATCTGCATTGGTACTGAGGTTTAGGGGTAGAAAACAAGTAACACAAAATGTGTTAGCCGCTGCTACACCCAACAAGATGTTCACATATGTTTTGGCTGGTTGGGAGGGTTGTGCAAATGACTTGACCATTCTAAAGGATGCTCTCTCGAGGCCCAATGGACTTAAGGTCATTTCAGGTAACTATTGGTCAGTTATTTTGTACTTTCCTCTAGCTACGTAGGTTCCTAATACGTAGATTAAAGATTATAATTTTTTTATTGTAGAAAAGTACTACCTAGTGGATGCTGGATTTACAACAATGTCTTGTTTCATTGCACCCTACCGAGGAGTTATGCACCACTTGAATCCCAGAAGAAGAAGTAATCCTTCGGATCCGAAGGAACTCTTCAACTATAGGCACTCAAAGTTGGTACTAAAATTGAATGTGCCTTCGGAACGCTTAAGAATCGCTTCTGCATATTGGGAGAGAAAAAATTTCATGATTTTCCTACACAAGTTGACATTGTACACGCATGTTGTGTTTTGCATAACTACATACTAAGCGTTGATCCCAATGACGACATCATCCTTGGTGATAGTGATGCTAGCACATCGGAGAAAGAAGTGTATGACGAAAACTTGTTTGACTACGAGGAATACTCTCAAACTAGTCAACAAGTGCAAAGGAATGCGAAGAAGGCTTGGGAGGAGAAGCGTGATGCAATAGCATTGCGTATGTGGAACGATTACGTGGGTGGAGAGGGTAGGGGTTGAAATTTCAGTTGTGTTATTTTGTATTTTTTTTTTTTTTTGGCTATGTATATGCTTTTATGAACTAAATGTTTTGTACTAATGACTGGCTTGGTTGGTATTTTCTATTGCAAAAATTATTGTTTATGCTTTATAATGCAATTGTGTGTACATTTGTTTCTAAAATTCTCATGTCAACATGTGAGATGTTCGATAATTTTTCAAACTATCCACCCTTTGCAATCCATGAAGGAAGCCCGTTTGCACCACCTCAATAACAAAGAAGATCGTTGGGGGTGCCTCAAAGCTCACCTTCACCTCTAGGCAATAAAACTTCGCAATCCGTACCACCTACCTTCATGACTTCAATGCCCCCTCCTCGATACTAACCTTACAATACTGGTGCATTTGGGGATTCTTATTCCTATGTCGACGTAGATGCCGATGCCTCTAATAAACAAAATGTTCCGGTTGAGGATCAAGTTTCTTCTCCTTCTAAGAGAAAAACGAAGAATGTGGCTACAAAAGGAAAAAATTGTAGGACATGACAAAGGTAAGAATAGTAGGGTAGAAAAGGCAAAAATGAAGGGAGAAAAAATGAATGGGGCACCCCTAACAAATGATGGCCCGATTCACATTTCGACGAGATGTTAAAGCTTCTTTGCTATGAAGCACAACAAGGGAGAAAGTGTGATAAGAGCTTCAAACGCGAAGCCTTCACACATGTATACAATGCAATCAATAGAAAATTCGGGGAATCTTATACGGTGGAAAATGTACAGAACCACTTGCGAGGATGGAAGACTATGTGGTTGAGGATTTTGAAAGCTAAGGACCTATCTGGGTGCAGGGTGGGATGACGAGTTGAAGATGGTTCTTTTGGATAGTCATACCCATGAAGATCTTATAAAGGCAATAGAAATACTTGTATTATTCAATTATATACTTTCTAAGATTATGTAGGTTCTAACAAACATATATGTTTGTTCTTATATAGATAAAATCTGAAATGGCTCCATGGATAAATATTACAATCAAGAATTATGATATGCTTAGCGTTGTCTGTGGTGACGACCATGCAAGAGGGGATATGGCACGAGATACGTTCTCACATTGGGATATATGTGAGTACGTAGATGACGATGATCCAGGATGTATCAAGGCTGGTACAAAATATCCCATTACATATCTGAAGGTGTTAAGAAGTTGCAGATGGATAACAAGCATCTTTAGATTGTTAATGGAGATTTTGGACATATGTTGCAACATCCTCTGTTTGTATCTTATGTGTGGAGTTTGTAAGCAGAAAAATTGGAGACTATGGCAATGAAATTTGAGTAAAGTAATTATCTTTCTTATGTGTGCAGTTTGTAAACA
>JAYESA010000489.1:0-70000 GCA_036927795.1 Iris macrosiphon
ATAAATATAATATTAGTATTAAAAATTAATTAGATAAACAATTACTTTGGCATGAGCAGGGATGGGAAAGGGACGGATTGGTGCCGGGATCATACCCCTATATTCCATAGTAGTATTCAAATTTTTATCCCCGTCTCAGTTTCATTTTCCGTTTTCGTTTTCTTTCGAATTCAATTTTTTATCTGTCCACCACGTTAAACAATGCACTCCTTATCTCCATTTCGTCCCTCCCCCGTTAACACTTTCGTTCGGATTTTTCATCTCCATTCTCTGCCGTGTTAACAATTTTTTCTATACATTACAAGCTTACAAAACTATTTTTATTCAAAAAAATATACAAGACATGTTAATAAAAACTAGTTTTCATAAAATAAATGTACTACTAGATAGAAAAATGATACAATACAACAAAAAGATAATATTAATCCAACAAAAATATATAAGTACTAAATAGAAGTTTATAATACAAAACAACAAAGTAGGAATATTAATTCCATAAAACGTATTCCAAATAGAGGTCTACATTTCCATACAACAAAAATATAAGTATAAGTAATCGGGATCGAAAATTTATCGGGGGGAAGCATTATACCCATCCCCAGCCCGAAATCAACCGAAGAATTTTCTTAATCCACGGCCCCGGCCCCGGCCCCGTCCCTGTCTCCTTTTTTAAATCCCAGATCCGTCCATCGGAGGAGGAAAAAAAAAGGGGTCCCTGTCGGGTATGAAAAAAATTGCCATCCTAGGCATGAGTGTAGTTAGGTACCATTATTCACTTATTTCTAAACAAATTGGACGTAAAACAAGCAGGGGACGACCCTAGTCCAGAGCAAGCTAGGCGACGACCTAGGACCCAAAGAATAAAGGGACACCAACGTTGGTGTGTCTAGAATAGAACAATAATGTATTATGAGCCCCCTTATCTCAAAAGTGTTGTGGTTTAGTAGTTATCATGTTACATTTTCATACAAGAGGTCTTTAGGTCAAATTTGGACAACCACAATTTTTTTTTGTTATATTAGTTACTTCTTCGTTTTTCATTATATAAGGTTCCATTCGTCTTAGGCTCCTACGAGCTCAGGGTCGATCCTGAAAATAAGTAATTTTTAAAAAAATTAGGGTTTACTTGGCAATTGTTAGGGTAGCGGTTATAAGATATTTGTAAAATACCAGTTATGAGCGGCTACAAGGTCCGATTTTTGGTGGTTTTAAGTAGCGACGATCAAACCTACGTTTGGTAATTCATTAGAAAACGGTTATGAGAGTTTTAAAAATAATAAAATTACCTATATTTCTATATCTTTATCTTCGCTAGTATTATAATGCAGCCTGAAAACGACAAAAAAATGAGTCGTCCAAATCATATATAATATATATATATATATATATATATATATATATATATATATATATATATATATATATATATATATATATATATATATCTTCTATTAAATAATAATAAAAATAAAAAAATTTAAATATCAATACCTTTTCACGTAGTTAAGAAAAAAAAATCCTCTAACTACCTAACATATATTAACTATCAATACCTTTTCACGTAGTTAACAAACTCTAAAATATATTCAATATTTAAATTATATTTAAACTAAGTGCATGGTATTATCTAACTAAATAAATGTCAAAAATATATCTATTACAAATCCTAATTAAAATATATTCATATTTAAAATATTTTAATACAATTTAAATTTTTATCTAAATATTTTGATAATATTATATATTTTTCACGTGCAACGTACATGAACGTGACTAATTATTATAAATAGACTTGAAAACGGCTAAAAATAAGTCGCCTAAGTCGTATGTAAATCTTTACATAATTAAGAAGACGAAAAATTCTAAAAATCTTTCTAACTAACACGGTATGCATATTTCTCACGTAAACAAAAATCCTAAAATTATTTATCCAAAATCTTATAAACATATATCCATTCTCGCCCAAGTCATGCTCACGTTCTCGTGGAGATTGACATTAGTAAATCAATGCCACCGAGTATTTGGGTAATTCTACCAACTGGCAATAGGTTGAATATGAGAACGCCAACATCGATGTCTCTTCGCTCAGCGTCAAAAACTTTCCTAACTCTCTTGTCCAAGTCATCATGATTTGGCATGCCAGGGGCATAGCAAATAGGCAGACTCTAAGGAAAATGAAGGCTCTTAAAATGTTACACAATTTCTCAATTTTAGCGGTGATTAAAGCTAAAGTTTTCGAACAAAAGTTAGAGCATTATAAGCTATAGCTAGGCTTCACCTAGGCTTTATCCAGTAGTGTCACACTTCAGTACCAAAATACGGAGACGGACATGACCAGCTATTCCGTACAAGATACTATACATCGTAGGACGATCATAGCTGTATAAGACAATGGGGTGCATGCTACAATCAAGTCTCCTGTGATCAAGAACTTCTATGTCTCAATCATTCAAACAAGATACAGTAAGCATAGAGTATATATGATAAAGCAATAAGGCGTCCCAAACGCTTTCTTAAAATATTCTGGAGGCCAGCTGTACAAAATAAGAAGCTGGAAGAGTAACAAAAATATATGACAGTGATCAGCTGCGGTCTGATTTGATACAATCATGTAAGAAAAACTAATGTCCAGACGAGCCGACTAATATGTGCCGGTGGCTAAATGTCCAAAAGAAGTAAATATTCATAGGTGAGCATGGAAGAAGAAAACCCGCTCGCTATCCCCTGCGACCATGTTCCTGGTATGCGCCATGAGTTTGGAAAAAATAAGCTGGATCCTCGAATGCTGGCTCGAAACCTGGCCATGCAAAACCAGTGGGGTTAGACCCCAAATAGAAAGTACCACAAAGGAAGCACGAAAAACACATAATAATACATAGGTTCAGTATATTAACTTAGGTTCGGTGTCGTAACTTAGGTCCATGGTATATCCTAGCGCAAAGGCCCAACCCTACAACCAAACAAGGACAATGGTTGAACCATCATACTATGATAGTCCATTTTTCTAGGCTACTAATCGAATAATACAATCACAACCAAGTCCATTTCCTTAGATCGGCCAATCATTTGTACGGCTTGCTATTTTTGTGGAATCTGAGATTATCTCAGAAATAATGCATAATAAGTATCCTCTGATCA
This sequence comes from Iris macrosiphon, assembly GCA_036927795.1. Lineage (NCBI taxonomy): Eukaryota > Viridiplantae > Streptophyta > Magnoliopsida > Asparagales > Iridaceae > Iris > Iris macrosiphon. Next base: position 3,139 of record JAYESA010000489.1, read on the forward strand.
CGTCAGTGCCGAACATGAGCTAACCGAACCAAATAAATAAAACAGGCACTTGCAGGATGTACCAGTCCTCCGTAGGGCCACTACGCTAAAAATACGGTATTATCAGTTCCAGTGTTCCTATAGTGAAACAGTGGCTCGGCATAATAATAGTCAGATATTGAACTCCACTAAGGCAAATGATATACAATATCTGTAGTAGCCAGCCCACAGTGCACTTAGAATAAATCTATGTGGGAAGGTTCGTTGGCATGATCTCGGGATATCGTTCCCTCCAATGTTACTACCGCTTTTAGTTACCTAATTAGCCCTATGTTGTGTTTGAAATCTCAAGGCGTGGTAACATAAGAATTTCTCTTAAGATGTCGTACAAAGTACGGACACGCTAGATACGAATCCATGGAAGTCAAATATGGATTCATCCGAGCGTGTATGCAACATTCAGACAATCAATATCCTAACCATGCTTTGGTAGTTGACTTGCTTATCATGCCCGTGCTGGAAAAATAATATATATATTTATATCACGCGCTCAGAAATTTAGAGACATTCTCGATGCACAACCCAAATATAATCACTTAACACGTGACACGATCTGTTGTACCTCGGCACATATTAAATCATGAACAATAATAAAAAAATAGTGGTATCATCACAGATACAGTATTTGAGTCCAATTACCAATTATACATTGGGTCACATGAATCAAGAAGATATTCAATCAAAATAAGCAAGGCCGCATGGATCTCTAGGCCGCATGGGAAGTCCAGGCTGCATGAAAAGTCAGACCGCATATGAAGTCAGGGCCGCATGAACCACTTGGCCGCATGACAAGTCCTGGCCGCATATGAATCCTGGCCGCATATGGATCATGGCCGCATGCTCAGGGTTAAGGTCTACTCCTTGAGACAAGTGTTGAAGTGACGGTCAATAAATGAAGTGTCAGTGATGTGACATAAAGTGACTGATGTGATAAGCCATAAAGTGTGTCGGAGAGAAAAGACAAAACCAAGAAAATAAGTTTCAACGGTTCAGAGCCATACGTCCAAGGAAAATAGTGGCTGCATGCTCTCCAAGCCGCATGAGTGTCGATGCCGCATATGAGTCGATGATGTATGGAGTCGATGTCGCATGGAGGTCCTTTGGACTTAGCGAATTCCTCATTCGTTCAGCGAGTGAAAATAGAAAGTGTTCAAGGAGACTTGTGTAAATAAGCAGTCATGCGTCCAACAAGATGGATGCATGATGTCAGTATGCGATAAGAGTTTAGGCCGCATAATCCTCTCGGACCGTATAGCACTCTCAGCCGCATAGCTCACTGACCGCATAAAAACTTTGTCTTCTCCAATAGCAGGTTCAGCCATGGCAGAAAAGCTCCAAAACTAAAATTTTGTTTTGTTCATAAAATTCTCATTTTAAGACCAAATCGGGTGAACCAAAAGCCAAAATGCTCTGAATTGAAAGCTCTATCATGTAGTAAAAATTGGCTTTCAAAGACACAAGTTTAATAGATCAAAACCAAGAAAAACTCATAAAATCCTAAATTTAGAAATGTAGATCTACTCAAAACCACCCATAAAAACAGAGAACTCCAAGAACTAAAAGTGCTTAGATACACATAACAAACATAATAGAACAATAATATGAAAGATTTTTTTATTTCTCATACAAGGTGTACTTGTCTATGGAAATGGGGAGAGAGAACTAAAGAAGGAGGAAAAAATGAAGAAGTGAAGAGAGAGAGAGAGAGAGAGAGAGAGAGAGAGAGAGAGAGAGAAAATATTGGGTTATATATGGTAGGGAAGAGGGTTGAACCCAAGGTTCTCATGACTTGAACAAACCCAAAAAATAAACCATGAATCAGGTTAAACCAAAGAATGGGTCTAGTCTCCATGCACACACAACCATGCTAAAATAAAAATATGTTCCAAATACGTATATCGGGAACGGGGAGTGACAAGTAATAAAAAAATTGGGCGTCCTTTGGTAGTAAAGTTCAATCTAGGGTGATCGACGACATGGAGCAAGCTATTTTAATGGAGTTTGATCATTCCGATCTTGCTCAAAAAACCATCCTAACGATTGTTCATGGCGGCTGCACCAAGAAGAAATGATTTGGATTTGTGGGAATATCTTCTTCATACTCAAGAAGCGGACAAAGACTTACCATGGATTTACGGAGGAGACTTTAACTTCATTTTGCATACGTCGGAGAAGTCTGGCGGGCTGGCTTCGGAAGCAGGATCCATGTTTGACTTTAACCAATTCATATTTGAAGCTCATTTGGTTTTTGTGGCCTTTAACAGAAATGAGTTTAGTTGGAGCAATATGTGTAAGGGAGAGGATTGTCAACTCTCTCATCTTAATTGTATCTTCGTGAACCAGAACTGGATTGACATGGTCTATAGCTCATTGGTGGCTCGTCTAAATTGTACTGAATCTGACCACTCCCCTCTGCTTCTTTCCATTACAGTGACCAGACCCCAATATCACAAAGGATTCAAATTTCAGGCCTTCTGGATCGACTTTCAGGAGGTACTCATCCATGCCTGGATCTCCAAGAGCCATGCCAACCCTCTGATATGTCTTGCGCTGAAGCTTAAGGCCACCCGTTTATCCTCGACTAGTTAGAGTAGAAGCGAATACAGTAATATATATACCATGAGGTCAGGTTAGCAGAAGATTCGGTTAATGTTTGCCATGAACAAGTGTTTATACGAAACCTTGTATTACAAACTATTAAAAGAAAAGAGTACAATAAATCCTATAAAAGAATCTAAATTACAATAATTCTGGAGAAGTATAGCTATGGAGATCTGATTTGCGGTCAATCACTTTACTTCTTGTACTACAAGACACCGAAAAGAGATGCTTTTGAAATACTTAGGCAATTTGGAAAATCTACCAACAATAAAGCTTTGATCAAACTTGCATCAAGAGCTTCTGTCCTTCTTCTCCTCCATCCCTCTGTGTCTGTGGATATGCTGATCCACATATTTATAGTATTTTATGCCAAAAAAATAGTTACCCGTATGCACGCATACACACGAGCAATATACACTGTGTTTGTCGTTGTACGTGTATATTTTGAAGGCATGTAGCCCACGTTCTGGATAACAAGTGCACAAATTACTGATGGCTTGACACGTGGCTCCCTATGCGAGGAAGGCTCAGGTCATGGAGGCAGTTATCTATGCACGATCCAGGAGAAATAAGGTACGAAGAACACACCATCATAACCGTTCGTTAGCAGTTGTTGGTGTAAGCGTATTGTTGGAGAACTTGAACTTGATAGCCATATCGGCATATTTTGTAGGAGACAACCATACTGGAATACTGCTGAAGAAATTACCATACTGGCATGCTTTTGAAGGAGATAGCCATGCTGGCATACCCTGAAGGAGATAGCCATGCTAGTGTACTTTGAAGAAGATATTCATGCTGGCATACTTTAAAAGAGATAGCCATGCTGGCGTAATTTAAAGGAGATAGCCATGCTGGCGTTCTTTGAAGGAAGAACAGACTTATTGTCACATTGGCGTATTCTGGCTGTATAAATGTCAGCGTATCCAGCGAGAGATAGCATCAACGACATACTATAGCTGAGATATCAATGCCGGCGTACTCAGGATTAGGTAGCACTATTGGCATACTGTTGCGAAAGTATCAATGTTGGCGTATTCAGAAAGAGATAGTATCAACGGCGTACTCTATCTGAAGTAGCACTATTGGCGTACCATAGCAAAGCAGCAATGATGATGTACTCGGACTGAGATGGCGGCATTGGTCGCTAAACGACAACCTGGATCGGTGTGCCAATGATCATGTGTATTAAATTCTTTGATCTCCTTGACTACTGTGTCATACTGAGGTGACAACTTTTGACGTGACTACATTATCGTGCTTTATCAAAGACGACATGTTGGCATACTCAACAAATATAGCTCACTGGTGTACTAAGACGAAGTAACAACGTTAGCATACTGAGAAAAAGTGGCGGCCTTGGCGTATTATGTCAAAATAGGGAGTTTGGCGTACTAGGACGGAGTATCAGCCTCATTAGGTCGCTAAACGACAACCTGGGTCTTTGTGCCCAGAGATCTTCTGCATTTAATGCATTGATCCCTTCGACAGCTATGTCAGACTGTCATCTTTCATGTTCATCTCATTTAATACTTGGATGAATGGTGGTATTGTACCCACTGCGTTGTGTTGGTTAATCAGTGAACAGAATACTTTGCTGAGACCAAGCAGGTCAAATACGGCGCTGAAGTGAAGTACGTGGAGTACGCCACTGCTTCATTGTTTGGAGTTTTTGTATAGTAGTACGCCACTGCTTCTACTGAACTTTGGAGGTGATCATCCTTTTGGAGGCATATTTTTTATGTTTCTACAAGACCTCCTTCAAAGTTTTTGAATTGTCTCAAAAACAAATTCAAAATATTTTGAATTAGAAGCATGAAAAATATTATTTTAATTTTGGCGCGCATATTCGATGCCTCTAGAAAAGACATGACCTTTTGATTTCACGCGGCCAGTCATGACAGATGCCGATTGATATAACTGAGGTTCACTCATGCAGGATCACTAACTGACTCTCGGGGAGACGAACTGCCACTCCACAGATTACGAGGATCATCCCAAGATAATGTAGGATGCTTTAAAGAAGTGAACTATCACTTTTGCTCCTATATGTATGTGAGGGTCATATGCAGTCATGGCATTCTCCAACCATTGCTCATGGCGCCTAAACGAGTTCCTGGTTGGGAACCATGGCCGGAAACTATACCTCGTCGATGTGTTCCACCCTTCGCAAATTCTGGGGTGAGGGCCACCATTCCTAGGGAGCAGGCCCTTGTTTCCTCCATGGAGACTTTTATTTCTTCTTCCTCTCCTAGCAAAAGAGTGCGAGAGGAAGATGAACTAGAGTTGGCCCGAGCTATCCTATCCTCTCACGGTTTGACCTTAGAGGATATTGCTAGGCCGCTAGAGCTAATTCTGAAATATGAATCTCTTCCCTTTACCAAGGATGAAAGGGAGGTACTGGAGACTAGGGAGGCTTGGTTTCGTCTGTTTTATCGATCGGGCGTGCGTACTTTGAAGGATATTATGAAAGTTATCCGTGATTGTGATTATGCCTACCTGCATCCTGCAATTTCTTCTTCTTCTTCCACCATTTTTTGTATGGGCCTTGATGGCCAAATAATGTAGCCTCCTTTGTTTAGTAATACACTTTTGTTTCAATCCAGTATTGTCATCTGGCACACAGACACAGTGCACGTACTATTCTGCATGCAGCATAGATTTAACTTTAAACAAAAAGTATCATCCCGCATGTTATGCAATATTTTCCAAGGGGTTCTTGGAGAAGTATGCATGAGTCTAATAGTCCGCTGACGTGACCGAATCCTCAATACAGACTTTGCTTTGGCTTTGAACTGGTTTTTAAATTTGATGTGATTTTTAAGGCAACGCATGCGACCTTATTTCCAGGGTTTGTTTGGAAACTGAAACGTCAGACCTCATCTATATAAAGGGAGATAGGGGGCCTTCTTTGTTAAAATATTGCCCTTCTTATAATTCCTCAAACTCCTTTCATCTTAGAAGAAATGAGCATTATCGTTTGTCGATTTAAGCTGAAGAAGAGGAGGCCAACTGCAACAAGGCATTGTATGCGTTCGAGTGGCCGCAAAAGGAGGCATCTTCTGTCCAAAATCTTCTTCTTAGATGGAACATAGAAGGGTATCATAATTTTTCTTGTTTGGAATGATCAACAACATCATTTGGTGATTCGCCATAAAATGAGGAACGATTTTGATCGAAGCTATCAGAGTTGTCCTAGTCCATACAACATTCTAGCTGTATTTTTCTCCATTATGTGGCAGGTTACTAGGGTACACCTGGTCCGTGGTCCGAGTTACAGGATTGAGATGGAGTCCCAATCAAAACTCTATTGACGGCTCCTGGTGGCGGTACAGGATTAACTTCTTGGGACTTGCAAAATTGATGCATGCCCAGTTATGTATCCTCCTGCCATTATCACTACATCCAATATTAAGGAGCGAGAGCATGTCTGACATTATGCTCCCTAACATTGGCATTAGAAGGATGGAGATGATCATGGGATCGATCTCCATTATATGTAATCATGACTTTTAGAATAAAAATCCAGATATAATATATTTCCATCATATGTAATCATGATTTGTACGCTAATAAAATTTTAGCTTAATCTTGCTTTATTGTCTGCGTGTTGCTGACTGATCACTTTCTTCTTTAATCCAAGGAGAAGGAAGAAACTTACTTCACGTATTCAAAGATCATTAGGCCTTGTGCAACTATACGTCCCCAGTATGGCAATTGACTGACGTACGTATTGTGCAAACATCTTTTCACATACACAAAGATATTTAGGAGAGTACGCGGATCTCAGACCCTATATGCTTGGAAAAACAAACAGTTGTCTTCCTTCATGGGAACCCGAACTGTCATCCTCTTTCACTGATGAATCATGTATAGGGATTTGAACCGTCACCTCCTTCTTATAAATAGTAGAACCGATTACCCAATCCAACATTCTTCATCTGAATTTGCTAATGGATTCTCAGAACATGTCTCAGAAGGAGATAAAAGAGTCTAAAATACCAACGCTCTTTCACCCACCACGGCTAACTCTGATCACACCCTTGTTGGTCTTGTGCTGTCACCTATTGAAGACAAGAAAGAAGACTCCTCCAGGTTATGTAAGGTGGCCTTTTTTTCAAAACTTTGTTAGCCCTTCTTTAGAATCTACTTCACTCCAGATTGAGACCAATAATCCCTATAATCCTTCTACTGACCTAAGGAAACAAAAAGAATGAGCCAAGAAGGAAGCTTTACGTCGACTACTTGTATCGTCAGACGTTTGTGTCCTGCATGCTCTTGCAATATTTGTAAACAATTTGGAAGACTCTAACTCCTCTTCTTCCTAAGTATTTGTATATGTTTTTTTCCTTTTTTTTATCAATGGAGATGTTTCGTTTTCTTCTTGTGACATGAGTGACAATTCCCCAAATATTGCAGAAAAAAGATTTTTGGACCTATTATCCGTTACGCATCCACTAAATCATCTCTCCCCATGATAACATGGCCCTTCTCTAACCCATTACTAAGGTTGAAGTGAAGCAGACGACCGCAACTTTGAACAAGGATAGTACCCGGTACATACGAATTTATTATATTTTTTTATCAAATGCTGGGATATTATGAAAACATGATTTAGTGGATGTGATGATTGTGTTCTTTGAGGGTGTTAGTTACCCGAAGGCCATTTCTAGCACCCATTGGTACTTATTATGAATATACTAATCTAGTCTATTTTTTGGATTACTGCCCTATTAGCTTATGCAATTTTATGAACAAGTTGATTTCAAAGTTGATTGCTAATAGAATGGTATACTTGCTCCCGAAGATAGTTTCCAAGAAGCAGAGTGGCTTCGTCCGGGGTAGGAAGATTATCAAGAATATCATGCTTGTGCAGGAGTTGGTGAGCTAGATTGGATTCAATAATTGGGGAGGCAATATTGCGATCAAAGTGGTTATGGAAAAAGCGTATAATAGGCTAGATTGGCAACTGCTTATATGGGTCCTGCGCATATTTGGCTTCTCCGAAATTTAGATCGATATTCTTTGGAAGTATGTGAGTAACTCGTAGTTTTATCCGATAATCAATGGGGTCGCCTATGGATTCCTGTCATCTTATCGCAGGGTTCATCAAGGGGATCCGCTCTCGCCCACTTTGTTCATTATCGCGACAAAAGTTTTGCGTCACAATCTTATTTGGATGGGTAATAGGCCTAGCTTCTTTCGATTCTGTACTGCTAGTAGTTGCCCCTCATTACTCACCTCTATCTTACGTGGACGGAATTATCATCTTCTCTTTAGGAGATAAGCGTCTGGTTCATTGCATTGGGGAGGTGTTAAATAAGTATAAGTTGGTTTCGGGTCAAAAGGTGAATAAGAATAAGAGTAGTATATTCGTGCATAAGTCTATTTCCAACGAGCTCGTGGAGGCCCTGGCTTCCATTTTCAGATTTCAAGTGAGGAACCTGCTCATTATTTATTTGTGTTTCCTTCTAGGTTATGGTAGATGCAAGGCTACGTTGTTTGAATTCCTCATTAGCGAAGTCCATAAGAAAATTGCAGGATAGCACAAAAACATTCTTTCCCACGGCAGAAAACTTATTTTGCTCAGACACGTGCTTAGCTCTATTCCTCTTTACACTATGTTTACTTGCTCCCCCCCCAAGAAGGTTATTGTCATCCTGGAGAAGCTATTCAACTGCTTCCTTTGGGGACACAAACTTGGCGCTATACGAAAATGATAGGCTACCTGGAAGATTATCCAAGCTAACGGAGGAGGGTGGCTTAGGAGTGTGTAGCTTGGGGAAATGGTGAGCACATTTTTAGCGAAGCTCTGGTGGAAAATGCGCACCTAATTGTCTCTTGGGAGCTCTTATATGTCCACTAGGTTCTTCCCGTACACTCATCCGACCCTTGCATTTAAAACAACAACGCTTCCCCTATTTGGTATAGATTGTTATAGGGCAAGGAGTTGGGAGAGAGATTCATTAGGATTATGCTTGGCATCGGAGATTCAGATATCTTCAACAAGAATTAGATGGAGCTGGGCTCTCTATGTTTGATGGTCTCGACCGGTAGCGTCTTTAGGATTTGCCACCTACAGGACCACTATGGGGGCTAGGATTTCTGTCACATTCAACAGCTATTCGGTGCTATAGTGGTGGCTGTCATTCAGCTGGCAGGCCTAGCACTGACTGTAGTACCCCGTCCCCTCAACGCGGGGAGCATGGCTAAGAAAAACTTTGGTATCGTTCGATTGGGACAGATTGAATCAAGATCCTCGTTATAGATTGGTTTTTTTAGAATCAAGTCCCGCATTCAACGGACCATGTCTCGAGGAATGCCTCAGCGACAGATTCACAAAGGACCTTTCCGTTGCGTTGGTTTTCGTTGCTCATTTTTTATGTCGCTTGGTTGTTTTTGTGTTGGTTTTATGACTTGCATTATCTTCAATGGTTTCGATGGATTTTCTTGTCTTCGTTCTTTGAACTTGGTATTTTGTATCGAATTTTAGGAGACCGAGGCAAGGAGATATTGATCATATGTTGCTGCGTGTAGGTGATTGAGTAGGTGGCACATATGCGGAGTCTTGAAGATCTCCCATTTTTCTCCCCCGATTCACCACCTAGTGAGTGGCCTTACTTTCGATTAGCTGTCTCTTCTTCCAATTTTTTGCTCTAAATAATTTAACTCTTATATTTCGATCAACAATACAATAATAATAATAATAATAATAATAATAATAATAATAATAATAATAATAATAATAATAATAATAATAATAATAATACCTGAGTCAAGATAAAAAGTAGGCCTTGGAACACTTGATGCCCGTCACTCAAATTTATGGAACGATCGTACTATCACATACTTGCCCGCTATGAATGTGTTTTTATCCTGTTTTAGTTGTAGATAGAGTATATTCATCTATATATAACTGTGCAACAAGCAGAATACTCTTTATAATGCGATCACTTGAGCAGGTAGACTATGCCATCGTACTATGCTATGTAGTTATGTCATGTTGAGTGTTTTGAAATATTTATTTGATAACTTAGTGTTAGACGTCGTATGGTCATGGACAACTTGTGCACAAGGTTTATGGTTCCTGCGAACGATCGTCAGGACACTGGGACCGATTCGTCTTGGGCGAAACTCGAATAGTTGTGCTATTTAGCACGAGTAGGGTGAAGGACTTGTAGTGGGGCTCGCTACCCGCGCTTTAAGGACTCTCGTCCACCCAGAGTATAGTCCACGATGGCTTGTGGTGTTAGTGGCCCAATATGTTGTATTTGAACTATTCAAGTTAACGATGTCTTCTTGGCAGGGAAGAAAATGATAAGTGTTGTGCAGGTGGATGCGACATCGAACGTAAAAGTCTCCGCATGATGACAAGTTTATTTTTAAGTCATTTCATATCTGTCGCATGCTTATAACTTGAACTACGACAAAATATAAAGACCACAATAATAATAATTTGTATACTTCATATGAATACCGTATCGATTTGGTGAGTTGGGTTAGCTCACCCTTACTGGTACATTTTGATGTACTGGCCCTCATTGTAACAGGTTCTCCAAGCTAAGGCGATATTGCGAGGAGTTGACGCTTTACTCCAACCAGGCCATCAAGTTTGATGTGCTAGTATTCGTATTTTAAAGCATGTATAAATATCCCAAAGATTGTGCACATACCCTATGCAGCTCCGCGGCAAGACGATAGTCTTGCCTGAAGCTCTTTTATCTTACAAGTTTTAGTATGGGGATGTAATGTATGGAATGACTATCTCATTTTGCGTCCATCTTATAAGTCCGTATGACACCCCTTTACTTTTGAGTCAAGAGTTGTAACAAAGATGTACATTATCAATAAAGAGAACTTTTCTTCATTTCAATGTGTGTTATTCAACTTGTGCACTATGTAGTTGTGTTTCTAAATATATTATTATGCCTAAGCCTTGTGCGAGCGCATCTTACATTCGTATGGTATCTCGTCCGAGTGACTATTATCGATTCTGCAGAATCGGGCTGTGACATATTGTTATTAGAGCACGTCTTCAGATCCTTTGACCCTCGTGTCAAAAATATTTTCTTAAATGATCATGTCCCTCCCAGTTGAACTCTTAAATTCATTTGGCCAAAATGAGATGTGTTCCATACAGTAAGTCCATAATACGTTATGAGACTGATGCTAGTCACTTTATTTTCAATGAATGACTCAAGCACAGGGATCGACGTAAGCGCAGGAAATGACACAAGCGCAAGGAGCGGCGCAAGTGCAGCAAAGTAGCTCTAGCACCTCGGGAAGTTCCAGTACGCCCTCCGTCAACCCTATTAAGTGGATGATACGAATGCTAAAGGCACAACAGCAAAGGGATGAGGTTCGTCATAAGATAGCAGAGAAGCGGCCCAAAGAACGATAGAGCAAATTCAAATGTAATCTTGGAGCCCGATTTTGGTCTAGCAGAAGCAGGTAGATACCCTGTATCAAATCGTTCTAACCTTAGCCTCCAACCATTTTGCAACAACGTTGATGCCGATGGAGCAGCCAGCAACTGAAGCCGAAGTGCCCCAGCCCGCCAAGGAGAAGTGCTCCGCCTTCGACTTCGTCGATTTCAAGAAGGTTTGTAACACATATTTTCGTAGGACTGAGGATCCTGTTGTTGCTCTTGATTAGTTGACCGAATTGGAAGACCACTTCAAATTTCTTGAAGTCCCTGAAGGCAAGTAAGTCACTTGTTCCCAACTCCAAATTCGACTGAACACGCAAAATTTTTGGGACGTGCACCGAAGATCACCCACAGAAGACGTCAAAGACGAGATGATCTCATAGTCTAACTTCTGTAGCACATTCGTAGTGGAGTTTATACCCACACCCGTTCTTCGTCAAAAGAAGAACGAGTTTGTGCATCTACAACAAGGAAGCATGTCAATGAAACATTATGCCACAAAATTCAATCGGCTCACCAAGTTTGTCAGCTCTTACCTCTTGTAGAATTCGCTACCCAAAAATAATGTACAAGGATAATAATTAAATAAATAGAATACACTAGTAGATTTTGTGGGAATTTTTGCTTTAAAATACTATGCATAATTTTATAATGTTAGTAATATAATACTAGACTTCATGTGGCTCATAGAGACTCATATTAAGATTTAAAATCATGTTTAGGCTATTTTAGAATTTTAGAAAAAAATTAGAATTTTTAGATAATTAAAATATAATAAACATAATTTTCTAGGGTTTTCAGAATTTACTATAGAACAATACATGCATATTTTGCTACCAAACATTTATTTTATGGTTATAATATATATACATATTTTTTATAATTTATTTAAATTTTTATGGAATTATTTAATATTTATTTGAAGTTATTTGGATTATATATACACTTAATATTATATAGATACTAATTTAGTGTTAATAGATATAAATAAGATAAGATATAAATTATTTGTACTATCTTTGATTCTATTTAAGATTATAAATTATTTAGATAAATTTAAACTATATTTTAAATTAATAATAATCATAATCCTAAGTCTACTAAGAAAATAACTCCATCCATATATTATCCTAACAAATCAACATCTACCCATTTAAATTAAATCTTATCTGTCAAAGTAAATAAATCTGAAATAAATACATATATAATTTCTTTACTTTTCTTTCATATCATACAAAATTCATCTCTTTTTCGTCAATAGATCAAATTTGCCACAAAATTAGCCTCATTTTTTAACAGCCACAGCGACTTGGAAATACCGTATCTCCTAGCTCCGGACCCCAAATACGTTCCTGTTTCTTTTGTTAGAATCGTATCGAGGTTACATTTCCAGATCTTAATTTATTTTTATAAAATTATGAATCTAGATTTCTATAAACTTATTTTAGTACCAGTTGTCCAAAAATTGATACGTTTTATTATTTTTGAGATTCTGGGAGATCCCAAATCATTTTCATGAACCGTTTAAAATTTTGGAAAGCTGACACAAAAAAATATAACATATATACTTTCTAGAATTTAATAGGTTTGTTTATTTTTCTGTTTAATTCGTTAAATATAGGGATAACTAGTGAACCAACAGAATTATCAATAAGCCATATTGGCAATATCTTTTTACTGATTCTTGATTCGATGAAATCGTCGATTCTAGCATTCTTGTAGCACTGAAATCTACAAAATTTTATACTCAAATCTAGGTTTTGTGTCGGTTAATTTTTTGGTCAACGGAATACCTCGATTTGTGTGCCACGAATTCCGAATTTGTAAACTTGATGTTCTTTGGTCCAAAATTTAGGTTTAACCTTAAAATCAGAATATAATGAGATTGAAATAGTATTTTAGATTATTTTATTCAAAATTAAATTAGATTAAAATAGAATACTCATTCAACCAATTTTGTAAATCTAACTTGTTTTAAATTATGTGATGGGGTAGATCGGACGACGTCTTGAGTTGTGACTTTATCATCTACAGGAACAGGCAAGTATCACTGTTACCTATGTTGATTTTATTTTATACTGCATGTATCTTCGTGTCGACTTTTCATTGCTACTTTCTCATATTCTATGTTGTCGTTGTTCTTGATTGACCATGATTATTACTTGTGCACGAGAGTTAGAATCATTAGAGTATATGTACATGTTCACGCTTGACTTCATGTTTACCATGATTATTGTTTATCATATTGTTATTGTTTAATTTAGAACATGTATTGTGAGCAAGTTGGGCAGGAGAATACAACGAGTAAGCATGTGGTCAACGAATTGACTACTTACTCCCTATATATTGATTGTATAATATTAATCGTGCACCACACGTACGACTGATGGATATCCCAAGCCTTCTATATGCAGAAAACTTGTATTCTAAAACACAATGTACATGTGACTTGATTCATGTCGCCATATTGTCTAGTGGTTCGCCTTATCTTGAGTGTACTCTTTTACTGTTTTTATGTCATAGTTGTACTCTTCTTTTCATATCATGGCATGCCTATAATTCCTCTTTTCTTTACTGTTGTTCTTCATGCTTATATATTATATTGTGTAGTGTAGTGTTATGGTGATCTTGCTCCAATCCTGATAGGATAACTATTTTTCAGCTTTAGATGATGTAATTTGTCCCGAGGTCTATAGTGAGTACCTTGGTGACACCAACATAACCAACGTGTCGGTCTCTTCTACAGATACGAAGTATAATATTTATTTTTTATGTTTTTTGTATTATTATTAGCTATTAGTTTTAGTGGAATTTAGTTTCTAGTTGTATTTATTTTATTCTACCGGGTTTATTTCCGAGATCATTTCAGTTGTAGTGGATTATTTGGTGATTTCCTTAAATAAATTATTGAGAGTATTAAGTTTATTTCGTTGACATGACTTAGTTGTGGATGATATGTATATTTTTTTATTTGTTTTGGACCATTATTTATCATAGACAGCGTACTACCGTCGATGTTGTGGCGTAGGTCAGACTTGGCCACGCACCAGTATCCCAAAAGTGGGAGCGGGTCTTGTCACTACCCAATATGGCTAGTCATGATAGATGATTCGAAGGTGACCTGTGACCTTCCATTCACGCGCATGTAGTCTTCTTTAATACCAAACAACGTAGGAGGTATTGAACCATGCCTCGCCCTTGAACCGCAATATACTTCGGCTGATGTCGGCAATATGCAACATTCTCATCACAAATGTCATAGCAACGCGGGAGGATAAAATGCTCCAAAGCGTCCAAACAATGGCGGGTACCATGGCTGAAATCCAGGAGGAAATCAAGGGTGATGTTATACCATTTGCAACCGGGAAGGACATCAGGCCAACGAATGTCGCGGTCCCTACAGGGGATGCTTCAACTGTGGTCAGCAAGGTCACCGATATCTTGACTGCCCCACCAGACGAAACATATTCCCTCAACGTCGTCCTCAATATCAGAATCCAGCTCTGGTGCCTCAAGCAAATCGAGCCGCACCGCCACAGAATCGACGTCCTGCTCAAGGCCGGGTCTATGCTATGACTCGTAAGGAGGCATTCGTCTCGGACACCGTCGTATCAGGTATATTACTTTTCAATAATATTCATGCTCAAGTATTATTTAAATTTGTTTCCACGCATAGTTTTATCTCGGCAAATTATGCCACAGAACACAAATTGGAAATGACACCACTAGGCATAAAACTTAGCGTTAGTACCCCGTCGGGCATGGACTTGCCTATTCGCTCAGTTTGTCGTGACGGTTGTATTTGTATCGGAGGAAGGAAACTTTCGCTCGATGCGATAGTCCGGGACATCAGGGACTACGACATCATCGTAGGAATGGACTGACTCGGTGCTAATGTCACTACCAGATTTTCTAGAAAAGGATATTTTAGTCATTTGATAATTAATTAAATATTATACATGTTGAATATTTATTTATTGTATTATTTATTTATTGTTAGCATATTGGATTTTTTTTGGAATTATGTTAGTGGACCTAACTAGTTTAGTTTAGACTCATGGACCAACATTTAATTCAAGTTAGAATTGAGCCCAATAATTAGAAGTCCAATCATTAGGAGGATGATTAATTATGTTAAATCCATTAGACTAGAACTTCTCTCCTTAATTAATTTTTTCATGAGAGGCCCCAATGGGTATTTTAGACTTTACATAGTAGCTTGAGGGAGGGGCAATTGAGGCCTATATAAAGGGGATGAAAATTTTCTCTCTTCATTTTGTTCATTCCAAATCTTGATCTAAAATTTTTCTCAACCAAATTCCATCAAATCCCTACCAAATTTTCACCCAATTCTTTTCTAAATCACCATTGGAGACTATTAGAGCAAGGATCTACAAGGAGAAAGCATGTATCTATAAAAAGGAGCAAGGATCTACAAATTGAAGGCTCATTTTACCAATTTTGGAGGTTTCATTGGGAATCCATCTCCCAATAGATAAAATTCAATTTTTTCCTTAATTTAGGTTCTAAATCTGAGATTTAACCATGAGAAATCAACCCATATGCATAGGGTACCCATAGGATTTGGTTTTGTGTTCATAGGAGGCCTATTGAGGAAGTTATAGTATTTTTTGTGTCAATTTTAGGAAAATTTCGAGATTGATACTTGTTGTGTGTGTCAATTAGTCCTATAGATCAATTTGGCATGTGCTTGTGTGTTTGGGGCTAGTGTCGTGTCCACAATGGGGTACGTATAGGTCGTATCCCAATAATTTGGTGATATGTGTTGATTTGGGAGATTTTTTCCTCTGATACGGGACTTTGTGCATGTCACATTTTGACACGGACACGTAGATTTGTGTTTGACTTTTCGTATTGTTCATAAATAATATATTAGACTTGCTCGTGTCCTTCAGGGTACGTTTGGATGTGTGGTGGACTCGCGTCGCAAGCGTATCATAAATCTAGTATGATACGGGTGCGATACACTCCATGTGTTGTGCATTTTATTTCTAGATCTAATTCCATTATTCTTAGTCTTTATAATATGTAATTTTATATATATATATATATATATATATATATATATATATATATATATATATATATATATATATATATATATATATATATATATTGTTATATATTGTTATATATTTATGTGTTAGTGTATCATATATCTATTTACCTATGTGTTATATATATATATATATATATATATATATATATATATATATATATATATAGCTATACTTCTACATATGTAATAGCTATTAATTATAATAGTGTATATGTATATGTATATATATATATATATATATATATATATATATATATATATATATATATATATATATATATATACTTGTATGTTATAATTATATATATATACTTGCATGATTATATATATACGTGTACGTATATGTGATGTTATGAGTAAATATGTATATGATACTAAAATATGTGTATGGTATACTATATGTATTATTGTAGAGATGTATATACATATATATAGATGAGCATGTGTATATATATAAATATATGTAGCTAGTATATATATTAGTATATACTTTTGTATATACATTAGTATATAAGAGTGAGAGGGGGAGCAGCAGATTTAGTGACATCAGCAGCAGATTTAGCAACAACAATAGCAGATTTAGCGACAACAGCGGATTCAACAACAGCAACAACAACGGTTTTACCGACAGCAGCAGCAGCGCATTAGCAACAGCAGCAGCAGTCGCATTAGCAACAACAGCAGCTTCAGTGACAGCAGCAGCATTAGCAACAGCAGCAGCGTATTAGCAACAACAGCAGCCTTCAGCGACAGCAGCAGCAGCAGTATTAGCGACATCAGCAGTAACCGTAGCAACAACAGCAGTATTAGCGACGACAACAGCAGCTTTTGGCGACAGTTTTTTGGTATAGTTATAAATATGTATTTATTGTAGCTATTTAGTATATATATATATATATATATATATATATATATATATATTATATAATTTATAATTGGTATTTATGTATTAGTATACTATATTTTAGTAGTTATAAGTTAGCTAGTTGGTTATTGATAAGTTAGTTTCTTGAGTTATTTGGTTAATAGTTAGTGGTTAGTAGTAGTTAGCTAGTATTTACTAGTAGCTTGATATTTATCTAGTTAATTGATTATATATATATATATATATATATATATATATATATATATATATATATATATATGTACTTGTATCTCTAGTTAAGTACTATATATGTAGATATGTGCATATGAACTAGTAGTTGGTAGTTAGTTATATACTTGTTATTTAAATAGTTATATATATATATATATATATATATATATATATATATATATATATATATATATATATATATATATATATATATATATATATATATATATATATATATTAGCTAGGCTCTTAACTATATGTAACTATGCATATTATAGATATTGGTAGTAAGTTATTATGTAGGTATTGTATTGATAGGTATTATATGTGAGTAGTTGTAGTATTTAATAGTTAGTTATGTTAGCATATGCTTTAGTTATGTTAGTATATGTTTGGCATATAGTTGGTATTTGCAGGTTTATATGTGTATTAGATATACTTATGGATTTTGAATTTACCTTGAGATACCAAGGTAAATGTCAACGTATTTGGGGATACCCAAGGTATTGGGTTTGGGTATCAAGATAGAGGTTTAGTGTTGCAATACCAAGTTGGTTCGAAACCAAGGTATCCACATAACTTTTGGTAATTAGGATTTAATATCTAATATTGTTTGATATGTACATATGTGTTATATTTTATCCCTTGTTTGCGTATCCTAAGTTGTAGCTTGTATAACCTAGATTCATAAAGTATAAACCCAACATCATTGAGATAGACTCATGCAACCTAGAAATAGGTAGTTTGACCAAGTTTGACTTAGAGTTGACCTAGTTTGACTTTTTGACTTAGAAATGGCTTATTGACCTAGAAGTTGACTAGTTTAACTTATTTTTATTCCGAAAACTTGCATTGATATTATATTCCATATCTAGGTCTTCGAGACACCGTATCAGACATCTGTAAGACTATTCACCGGACTTCAGGCGAGTACATTCTCTGATAGTTTTTCATTTATGATATTCTCTATGTTTATTGTATCTAGTGTAGATATCCATATTTTCTTGACACGATGGTTACACGGATTGGTATATCCGAATCTCGTCATGAGATGTTATTCCTTGGTATATGGTGTATCTTATGCAAGCCTTGTTTCATTGATTATCTTGTACATGTACCAGTCGAGGGTGAAGAGTATTTTAGTGTAGATATGTGATCATACCCTTCATGTGCAAGTATTATTTTCCTGTAAGTGTTGGTCATACACCGCACGTATGACTAACCAGGCCATTATTCATGTTTAAGTTCCCAAGCCGATCATATGTTAAAGCTAGTACTCACACACTTAGTCATTAGTATTCTTGTTCATTGTCATATTGTTCGTTCTCGTATTTATTTACAGTATTTCCTTTATTATATATTTCTTGTATCTATTGTTGCATCTTGTATATTCACATCTATTTACTGCTACATAGTTTATATCATTGATTTAGAACTGCTGTTAGAGATGTACTTTGCTCCATTCCTGACTAAAAAATATTTTTCAGAGGATCCGAGAGATTGGTGTCCGACATACTATAGACTTTGACTTATAGAAGGTGCAGACTTGGACCCACTAGTTCTGGAGTGACTGCCGGGAGTTTTAGCCGGATTCACTAGGTAGCATAGTTAGTTCTCTTTAGCATTTTGGTACCGAATTTATTTTCGACTTATATTTGAGTTTTTGATTATTGTTTCTATTGGTGTTGTTATATATTGAATGGATAGTTATGTTAGACTTCCTTGATATCTTCTCATGCTTCTAGAATTGTGATTGAGTTTTGTGTGAGATATTATTGACAGATTTTATATTATTGTGAGATATTTAGATAGTATAGTAGACCAAGACAGTATTCTACCGCTGATGATGCGACGTAGGCTGTGCGTTATTCCCGACTTGTATTCCTACACTGGGTGCGGGTCGTGACAGCTAACTCGGCCACTATCGATTGTGCAAAAAGGAAAGTGGTGTTCCGTCTACCTGACGAGATCGAATTTTGTTACTCGTGTAGTATAGTGTCGAAAGCATCGAATGCCTGTATGGTGGCTTCCGCGATATTTGCTCGACGGATGATATATCTAGGTTGCACAGGGTTTTTAGCGTCCATTCGAGCCAATTGGCGGCAGACACAAATGTAGACCATATCGACGTTATGTGGAGTTCCTTGATATATTTTTGGATGAGTAGTCCGGCATGTCGTCCGACCGGGAGATTGAGTTTACCAAAGACACATTTTTGGACACCCGGTCAATTTTTAAGGCTCCGTACATAATGACACCTACAAAATTAAAGGAACTGAAGGTCCGGTTACAAGAGCTGCTCGACCGTGGGTATATCTGTCCAACTGTTTCTCCGTAGGGCACGCCCATTCTGTTCGTGAAGAAGAAGGATGGCTCGATACGGCTCTGCATAGACTATCATGAGCTGAACTAGACCATCGTTTGGAATAAGCATCCATTCCCATGACCGACGACCTTTTTGATCAACTGTAAGGTGCGTCGATATTTTTAAAAATAGATCTTCGCTCGGATTATCATCAACTCAAGATCAAGTCAGATGACGTGCCAAAGTCAACATTTTGTAGGCGCTATGGCCACTACGAGTTCTTCGTAATGCCATTTGGACTGACCAATGCCCCCGCCGCCTTTATCGACCTGATGAATAAAGTGCTTGCTCGTTCCTTGATAAGTTCGTAGTAGTATTTATCGATGACATCCTGGTGTACTCGAAGAACAAAGAAGAACATGCAAAGCATTTGCGGACCGTGCTTCAGAAACTTTGAGACAACATATTTTTTGTGAAACTGAGCAAGTGCAAATTTTGGCTGAGTAGTGTATCTTTCCTCGGGCATGTCATCTCTGCGGAAGGCATCATTATAGATCCGAAGAAGATAGAAGCCATGGTCGATTGGAAATGGCCTGCATTAGCTAGTAAAATTCGAAGCTTTCTCGGTCTAGCGGGCTACTACAGACGGTTCGTAAAGGTTTTGCAAAAATAACATCGCCTCTGACTCGCCTTACTCAGAAGGGAGTCGAGTTCGTTTGGTCAGATGAGTACGGGACCTCATTTTAGGAATTAAAGAAATGCCTTGTATCAACACCGATACTTGCACTTCCGGGTGGGCTAGAGGGATTTTAGATTTTCAACGATGCGTCAGACAAGGGCTTAGGGTGTATTCTCATGCAACGAGATAGGGTGATAGGCTTCGCTTCAAGACAGTTGAAGCAGCATGTGAATAATTATCCTACGTATGATCTGGAACTAACGACAATTGTGTTCGCGTTAAAATATGGTGGCATTACCTCTATGGTTTGCAGTGCAAGATCTACAGGGATCATAAAAGCCTCAAATACCTTTTCACCAAAAGGACTTGGACTTACGACAAAGGTGTTGGCTAGAGCTACTCGTTGACTTCGACGTTGGCTAGAGCTGTTCGTTGACTTTGACCTGACGATCGACTATACACCAGGCAAGGGAAACATTGTATCTTATGCTTTGAGTTTAAAGTTTATTATAAGGTCATTGTCACGCCTCAGAACCAAAATTTGGAGAGCGGGAGGAGACAAAGTCAGCTACGTATACTAGAGTATATAATACCCTAAAAATATGGTCACGGCTATCTAACACATGTGGGGTTTACTCTACAATCCATCAGTCAGTACTAGGTCAAGCAATCCTAGGTGTCTCAATCACAGACAAGCAATATATTACAAGATTTATCATCACCACACATATAATAGTAAGGTATCCCAAACCATACATATACAGATGATCATGAAGCTAGTCATACAAAAGAGAAGAACTAGCAAGAGCAAGGTCATACATGATCAACTCTAGCTATAGTCTAGAATATGCCGATCATGCTAAGACCATAGGTTGCAATATCAAGATTCCAAAAATACAAGTTAAACACGTGCTCGGTGGCTAAACGCCTCAAAAGAATAATTATACAAGATTAAGTGGGCGATGAAGGAGAAATCCACTCATGTCTTCGGGTGCTCCTGGTTGTTACCATCTTGAGGAAGGTACAGGAGATCCTCGAGTTCTGCTCTGAAATCTGGCCATATAAAACCAGTGGGGTCAAACCCCAAAACCTCAAAGTACCATAAAGGAGCCAAACATATTAACTAAAACCAGCAAAACATAACATATCATGGAATAAGTAAAAGTAAAATAGTAAAGAAATGAACCAAAGTAACTTGTAGGATATGGTACAAAATTTATAAACTGGAATAATCTTGAACAGGACATGACTAGCAATCAATCAATCACGGCCAAACATGTCTTACTGCTTTCTAGTCATTAACTAACTAGGGTTATCATAATCCTGGTTACTAACACATGCACTTGGAAATTCCATACAACCATATGTCCTGCAGTCTATTAGGATCATCCAGACGTACGGAATACATAATATAATTAACATATATGTATATTTTACTTGTAATGCAATACTCGAAGGTGTGTTGGAAGTGTGCCTCTCACGACGGAGAGCTCCAAATCCACTGGTGTCGCTAGGATGTCGGGATTGCATGTAGCCAAAAATTCTAGTTATCAATCTAGTTAATTAGCCTGGATAGTTTATTCAAAATTTATGACTGTGGTGCTCAGAAATTTGCTTTAGACATGATGCAAGACTGACCATAGTTTGAAAAGCTCAACCAAAATCAACCACGGGAATAACGGGACATGTAATATAGGTGCTACTCATAACCTTGATCAGTACGAGAATTCTCAAGTCATGAGTGCGCTACATCGAGCCACTATCAGGATTATGAGTTCTCATGCTTGATATTGCATGCAACCATCAAGTTGTGCCAGGAAGTCAAGATCAATATTAAGATTAAATAAATTAACTAGATAAAAGAAAACAAGAGAAACATCAATTACTCAACCTTACTAGAGAGAATAATGGAAAATAAGCATTAAAATAAAGTTGGGACACAATTACTAGTCATGGCAGACATGGCGCACTTTGACACCGAAAGTATGTCGAGCAAATGATGGCATACTTCAATACTAAAGCACGCTCACACAACCATGGCACACAATAAGGGAAATACGTGAGCCAGGAGCTTAGCGCACTTTCATCACCTATGCCAGCAGTTTAAGTTTGGCACACAATCAAGCGTGAAAAGGTTTACTAAAAGACAAAACACAAGTCTCAAGGTATGGCACAACAGTCGAGACATGATAGTTGAGACCATTGTAAAATCAAGGCTCACCTATCAAGAAAATAATAAAAATTGCTCGCCTATCAAGAAAATAATAAAAATTGTGCGCCAACGGAGGCTTGGCGCACTCTCTCTTGATGGACGAGGTTGAACGCTCAAATGTGCGCCGCCGAGAATTTTCCTAAAAAGTGCGTCCAAGTTTCTAGTAACCATAGTGCACTTTTGCAAGGATTCGATTAGATGACATTAGTACAAAACATACGCATGAGGAGTAAAGTGTGCCCAGAGTACTTATAAAGTCCTATCGCACTTTTGCAAAGATTTGAATGTTGGGCTGAACGCAACATTTTATGAGACAGCACACAGTGCGCTCAAGTTTAAGAGGTAGCGTCATACGCCAAGGGTCTCATGCAAACTTTTTGTAGTCTTGTTCATCCTTCTCTGGCCAGCACACTTTGTGCTCCGACTTGTTGTTTCTCAAATACTCCGGTCAGGACCAAATACTAGTGCAACAAAACTAAAGTTGTAAGATGTCAATTCTAAGTTAAGAAAGTATAACAAATCTCAAGACTAAGTTAACAATTAACGGCATAAGAAATAAGTAATTAAAGTCACGCCCAGATCATGAGTTTACTTCGGTTGGCAAGATGTACTTGCCTACGGTCAAGTTTTAGCCTAATACTAATTACTACCATGGTCACCCACGGCCAAGGCTAAGCTCGGTTGCTGCTCTCGGCTGTGGAAGAAGTAAGGAAGGAACGAGAAAGGAAAGGAAAAGAAAAGTGAAGGAAAGAGAAATAATTTTTCTTATATAGGCAAAGGGTTAATTTGTGGCCATTGGGTCTTGATCCATACCCCTCACTCGGGTTCATCACAGCCACACACACGAAAATTAAGGAACCAACGGTCCAAATCATGCAACTAAGGGAAATATGCAAAAATAACCTAAATAATGCATAAATGGCACAAAGTATAAAGCATGCAAATAAACACAAAGCAATCTATACACATATTATACGCGTATCTCGGGCATAAATACAAAATTAGTGAGAGACAAACCGGGATATCTCCCTCTTCATACTATGCCACCTGAAATACAGATGAATATCTCTGTACATCTTCGTTTCTCCTGGATGAACTGAATACTGAGAACTATGGACTTCTGACATGATCTCTTAACGGATATCTCCACTTGGTAACAAAGACGATTACTAAATCGGAGAGTTCCACCACTATGAATACTCAACTTTGCTCTACATCCTGCCTCACACTCTGCTCTGAGTCACTGAAGCTTGGCATCCGTGGACTGTACTGCTCCGATCCTATCCACAATACTAGATTAAACTTGCATACCAGCCATCAATGTCGTATTACCAGGTAATACTACTTTGATGCCCATCTCGTGGAGATCTTCCAAAATTCCTTGCTGCGTCGTCAAGAAGTAAACTCCTGCTCTTCTACTCAAGGCATCTGCAACGTCATTAGCCTTCCCAGGATGGTACTGAAGGTTAAGGTCATAATCTACCAATAGTTCTAGCCATCTCCTCTGACGTATGTTGAGATCCTTCTGAGTAAATACATACTTCAGGCTCTTATGATCCGTGAAAATCTCTACTCTTTTTCTGTACAGATAATGCCTCCAAAGCTTGAGTGCAAATACAATTATTGCAAACTCCAAGTCATGCGTTGGGTAGTTCTTCTCATGGTCTCGAAGCTGCCGAGACGCATAAGCTATAACTTTACCATGCTATATAAGGATACACCCCAATCCTTTGCCTGATGTATCACAATAAACTACAAATCCACCTGATCAATTTGGAAGCATCAAAATAGGGGATGTAACTAACTTCTGCTTGAGATTCTCGAAAGAAGCTTGGTAGTCATTTGTCCAATCAAAACGCACATCCTTATGAGTCAATTGTGTCAAGAGTGCAAAAATTCTGGCAAAGTCTGTCATAAATCGTCGATAGTTGCCTGCTAGACCCAGGAAACTACGAACCTCTGCAACTGTTCTAGGTACTGGCCATGTTTTCTCGGCTTCTATCTTCTAGGGCACTTCTACTCCATCTCTAGTAATAATGTGTCCCAGATATGAAATACGATCAAACTAGAACTCGCACTTGCTGAACTTGGCATATAACTTATGTTCTCTAAGGAATTGAAGAACTACGCGAAGATGTTGCTCATGCTCTGCTTCACTCCGACTGTAGACCAAGATATCGTCGATGAACATAATCATGAACTTATCCAGGTAGGACATAAATATACGATTCATGAGATCCATGAACATTGCTAGCGCATTGGTTGCTCCAAAGGGCATCACGAAAAACTCCCAATGGCCATAACTTGATCTGAACGTCGTCTTGGGTATATATTATTCTTTGACTCTGCTCTGATGGTATCTTGACCGCAAATCTATCTTTAAAAATATTGTTGCCCCACTGAGCTGATCGAACAAGTCATCTATCTGAGGCAATGGATACTTGTTCTTCATGGTCACTAAGTTTATGGTACGACAGTCAATACATAAATGTGATATTCCATCCCTCTTTTTTAAATAAGTATCAGGGCTCCCCAAGGCGATCCACTAGCATGAATGAATCCCTTGGTTCTCAACTCTTCAATCATTTGGTATAAGACTTCCAACTCGGATGGTGCCATCATATAGACTCTCTCTAACACTGGTGTTGTCCCGTGTATCAAATCAATAGTGAACTCGATCTCTCTTTCTGGTGGTATGGCTGAAAGTTCTTCTGGTAATACATATGAGAATTCATCAACAACTCTGGGGAATTGTACTTCTTCTGCTACTGTCATTCTCAGGATAACAGATGAAGATTCTACGTCACATCGAGAAAATAAGAACTCATCTTTACCAGGGACACGAAAGATAATATTGCCAGCATGGTAATCTATCGATGCATGTCGAGCACTCAACCAATCCATTCCTAAGACGACATCATAATCGCCTAATGGAAACTCTATCAACCTAGTGGAAAAATTTCTCCTACACACTACGACTCGACACGAGGATAAACTCTATCTACTCCCACAAGACTGTTACCAGTAAGTATATTGAGCCTTACTGACAAGGACTCGGGCTCCAAACCCATTCGTATCGCAAATTGTGCAGACATAAATGAATATGAGGCACCATAATCAAATAATACTAAATCTAAATGAGAGTTGACGAGAATGGTACCTGCCACCACCTCGCCAGAAGCTAGTTTCTCCTCCATGGTGAGTACCATAGCCTGGCCTTGTCCTCTCAGTGCTGGTCCTCTATGTTGTAGACCTCCTTGTCTGGCCTGTACTTGGTCTTGGACCTGCGCATACTATTGTGGCCTTTGGTGCTGGAATACTAGAGATTGGGTCGGCAAAGGCCTCAGACCCTGGTACTGCTAAACTGGCATTGGTGCCCTATATTGTGGACCTGACAAGGAAGACGATGATGAACTGGCTCTACGTGCGCAAGATCCTACCCTATGGTCTGAAGCTCCACATACTAGGCACAACCCTTGAGCTCTATGACACTATGATAAAATGTGCCCTAGTTTTTCACAATGAGAATATCGCATTAAAGGTGATGATCCATGTTGCTGAGGACGTATGGGATTTGATCGTTGAAATGATGCTGTCAAAGTTTCCCTTTCGGGATTCCAATCGTCAAAGCTCGCACTGCTGGAGCTGGTACTGAATATTGGGTATAAGATCCTCCTGAGGTGTTAGACCTCTTCTGGCCCCCAACTCTACCGACAATCCTCTAGGAAGTGTACTCGAGCCTCCTCGTTGCTCGCATCACAGTGTCAAACATCTGGAACTTATGTTGTTCCACTACTAGATGATTTCTAGGTGAAGTTCATACTGGAACCTCCTGGCTCTTTCCAATTCGGTCGCCACCAAAGTGGGAGCAAATTGACTCAATCTACAAAACTCTGTCGCATAGTGTCACGCCCCAGTCCCAAAAATACGTAGGACTAGTACACGTAAGCATGTCGGCCGCATGGATATGGCAACTCTAATATATGGAAACCAAAATCCACACGTACGTTATAATATGAATATCAATCCACAAGTGGTATAAACATATGTCACAAGTCACAGGGTATAATCTAAATCTCATCCACAGAAAATCAAATATAAATAAATAACCAGTATCTATGAAACTAGATCTCAATATAAGTATCTAAGGATGATAGTTGGATGAAAACAAATCCACTACCAAATCGAATGGAAAATACAACACAATAAACATAATATAAGAATACCAGCTAACGACCACGGGGCTCGAAGATAAGACATCCTCGAAACATATGTAACCATCCGAATCTGCGCTCCTGCGAATACTCAAGAACAGATACACCTGGAAAGGGATCAGGTCCTCAGAGGGACGTAACAAGATACATAGAAGCAAGCCAATTTGACTACAGTAAACATGCATAATATTTGAAAATAAATAAGTACGCTGTACAAGACAATCTATATGAATGCAAATGAGGACAACTTTTTGACGTATGGGCAAGGGTAGGCTACTCGATCTAAGCCTCACAACTCACACACCCGTCTAGAACATCCTCAGCCGACATACCTCTGGGGTAGCGACCCTCGTGACTCCATCAATCGACATACCTCGGGGGTAGCGACCATCGTACACGACCACCATAGTGCGTGCTAGTTACTACCGTTTACCAGAGTGGTTAAAGCACATACGCCTACTGATTGTCCTCTATGATACTAAGTGCCATGTGTGTGTCAACATATCTAATATATAGTAATGACTGAAAGAAACTACACATGCAATAAATAAATAAAAATACAATAAATATACAGAAATATACTAAGCATGCAAAATACTGTAAGCAATTTGGCAAGGTATCTTGCCTGGTAAGAAAGTGGCAAAGTATAACATCCAGAAGTCCAACAAACAGGATCAGAAGCTATGGCCTCAGAACAAATATCTCCGGATGCTGAAATAGACATCACCAACATTCCCAGAATAAGCAAAATAGCTAGAAAGCACTTCCCTTTCGTCCAATTTGGACACAGGGGCAAAACGGTAATTTCGGGTAAAAATGGGGTCCACGTGTGGCCCACTTTGCACCAAAAAGTATGCCAAGGATAATAGTCTCTAAATGGAATAAATTATAGGTCAAACAACTCTAAATGTCAATACGAACCCAACGGTATGTCCAAATATGGATTCCGATGGGCCGAACACAATTTCGCCCAAAAAGTCAACCGTGGGGCCCGCCAATTGGCGACTTGGTCAACTGTCTCAAAATTGCATAAAAATTGGGTCACAGGACTAGCGCGTTATCACGAGTCCAGTGGCGCAAGTTTTGTCGCAATCTGACGAGCGAGCACAATATGCGCGCGACTTTCGCAAAAGTTACGACACGGAGTTTGTCCGTAGATACGGGATGATTCCGGCGCGCACACGCGTCTGAAATAGTTTTTGCGAACTCTCACGTATCTGGGTACACTGTACGTACTGTTTGGTATACTTGGTACATGACGGGGCGGTCCCATTTGGCGGAACGCGCTCCGTTTCACAACTTTTAGAAATCTGGAAAAAGTGTATTTTGGAGATTTTCCAACGAATTTAATTCTACCTACAGCAGTTAATAATCTAGGGTTATTTAACATAAATTAAACTAGGTTAAGTGATCTCCGCATACCAAAAAGAATCATCGAATTCGAATCTTTGTGGTGGGAGATACGAATTCGGGAACATAGGTGATCACCGCAGTTTTCTGCGATCCCAGAAAGTGGTCTTTTTTTGCCAACTTTGACGCTATTTTTGCCTATGGTTACGCGTTGTTCGAGGTCAACTATCATACAGGTATTGAAGAGGGTTAAGGGGTGAGCATACCGGTGAAGACGGGGTGACGTTTGGTTGAGCTAGACGACGAAAAACTGTGCAGGAACACAGGTACCTCACTGCTGAATTCTACAGTGCGCGGGGTGCGCGGGATCGCGGTCGTCGGGGTCGGTTTGGACGGCCTGACGCGATTCTCCGGCTGCGGTGGCGACGCTCTCTAGGTCTAGATGGGAAGAGTAAGAGTTTGGATGATCTAGGGTGAGGGTTTTTTTGGTTGAAAACTGAATATATATAGGTATATAAGAGAGGAGAGAGAGGGGGGTCCGCTCGCGGTCAAGGGTGCGGGTTTGTGGTGTGGCTCACTTTGCATTGGTTTGGGTTTTGCTTAAAAGCCAGCGGGTGGGTTAACTAAGGGGGCTCGGTCTGTTGCTTATTTGCAATAGGCGGGTGGTTCATTTTTTGCTAAGGGCTGCTGACTTTGCAAGGGGCGGATGGTTCATTAGGATGGGTTGGCTGCTTATACGCAGCGGGTTTGCTCATTTAGAGGCCAGCGGATGGCTCACAAAGGGGCGGGTAGGATGTTCCCATGGGCGGGTAGGATGTAGGATCCAATATGGAGGATCCAATAAGGAAAAAAACTATTTTCTTTTCTTTTTCTAATCTTTTTTTTCCATTTCTTTTCTTTTCTTTTCTTAATTCCTTTTTACTAAATTTATATATATATATATATATATATATATATATATATATATATATATATATATATATATATATATATATAATCCTAGAATTTTATATTGGTGCATAAAATTAATCTATCAACTGTCCATAGGGTCTCCTACATGGAATAAATTAGGAAAAATTCCTAATGGCTCCATAAATTCCCTAAATGCACAAACACCTAAAATAAAAATTAAATAAAATCTATTTCTCCTAATTAGCCACTAATTACTATAATTAAATTAATAATTAATTAAAAAAATTAATAGGGTTTTTAGGATTAGGGATTTTATATTCTACCCAACTTATAAAAATTCTGTCCTCGAAATTAAAATTAAGCCACGATAGAATGTCAAGGATGGTATAAGATTTGCATTGTTTAAAATGTAAGACTAAGTTTAAAGGAGTGGGCGATGTTGCGCGACCAAAGTGTAGTACAAGGAAGCTTAATTATAAGCTGCACAAGGTCAGAAAGGAAGATGGGCACGTCTAGGATAAGGATGTGGCATTTGTAGGAAGGCAGTGGCTATGTAGTGCTCCAATTATCGAAGCACGGTAATGTGCGCTAAGTGATATAATTATTACAAAAATTAAATAAATAAATAAAAATACCGTGTTCTATTTTTAATCGAATTCAATTTAGCCTTAGTCTCACTATCTAAGCCAAGTAGGTCTAATTTTGGGTGAGGGGTTTACAATCTACCCAACTTAAAATTTACTCATCTATCACCTAAGGCTATACATCTAGGAAAACTATTCCTCAAATTATTTAATCATGTTATTCAATCCTCAAAGTTTTAACACCAAACATATCACCTATGATATGCCCTTAATCAATTATAAAAGAGAGTCACTAAGTTATGTGATTAGCCTTATGGGGTATATCTTGTACTATCAGTGTGTTAACTTATACCAAGCACGAGGTTTCATCTTCCGAAATAAGGGAAGACGGAGAGCAATAATAAAGAATTCAAGGTGAAGGTGATAGAATACAAGTACGAGGTTCAAAGAGATTAAAAAATTCGAAAAGAGAGTTGTCAGGGCAGTTGTGGATTGAAATCATATTTTGGTAATTTCCTATTTATATGCTCGTATCAGTATAGTTATGTAACCAATACGATATGTCAGACATGTCTAGGGACAAGTATATTCGTCTACTACCCTATATCTCAATCCACGTAAAGTAGTCATACGAAGAGCGAACCAAGCGCACTAAGGTTAGCTAGACCTTAATACACCGATTCTGATTAAGCAATTGTATTATTGTGTGCACCTAATAATACATATGCCATGAGCAAGCTCGATAAAAGAATAAGCTTGCAAAAACTAGGCTATAATAGCAGCATAAATCAAGGTAGTACAGAAAATATAAGTACGCTAGATTATGATGAGAGAAGTTACAAAATAATCAAAGTTCTCAAAGAAGATAAGACTCTTATAATCTCTACAGTTGTCATACTAACTCCTTGTCTAAGTCGATAGTCGACAAAATAGGGGTATAGCCTCTAAGTTTTACAGTCTGAATAAGCATTATCGTCTTATGCTAGCATACAATTAATGTCATTCAGTTACACTTCAATA
Source organism: Iris macrosiphon (assembly GCA_036927795.1). Taxonomy (NCBI): domain Eukaryota; kingdom Viridiplantae; phylum Streptophyta; class Magnoliopsida; order Asparagales; family Iridaceae; genus Iris; species Iris macrosiphon. Next base: position 33,659 of record JAYESA010000489.1, read on the forward strand.
ATAGGTCAAAAGGTTAGGTGATACTATGTTGTGGGGCATACTATCCAACTTATAACAATAAACTAATACTGTAATTATCTTAAGGATACCGTAGAAACTCATGTTAAGGTCTACGAGAAGGGGTCTTGGTACTTATTAGGGTATCCTCTTTCATTACATAGGTCATGTCGTCTTAAGTCTTAGTCATAGCGCTTATAGAGCAGGTGTCAATAGTAAGAATGGAAAGTTACTGACCTTCAAAGGGAAAGGGGATATAATTCGTATCGAGGTGGGGGCACAAGTTACGCAACTTGAAAACTAAGGGATAATCATCAGGTCGCAATCTACCAGAATAACTTAAAACTATCCAGTTCAACTACCAAGCATACAATTTCAAAATTTTAAAATTATAACTATAATCCTAGCAGGCTATATATCATAATCATAGAATAAAAACACTTGGTCTATAATCAGAGGTGTCAGGTGGCACGAGTTAAAAGATGAAGAAAAAAAGACATAATTTAGTCGTCGCACAATTAACGAATGTTAAGGTCGCAGATGAACAACATATGAAATTAAAATAGGGGGCTCTAGATAGCATCATGGTTTTCTAAAGGGGAGTGGGGTACTAGTTGCTATGTTCGAGGCATGATCAAGAGAAATGTTGATTACATCCCTCTAGGCTTCCTGAGGTGCTGTCTACTAATAATAAGACAATGATCTAAGTTTATAGTTCTCCAATACTATCTAACTATGAAGGTTAGGTTCAGTCCTAATATTAAATTTTGGTTTTCTATTGGTTCCTCAATACTAGGGTCAAATATTATGGTAAAACTTCTAGCTACTCTAGTAGTGTCTATACTACTTTCAAGTCTTCATAATACATCAAGGGTTAATGGTAAACCAATCTATAGATAAGGAATTCTAGGGTTCACTAGATATTCTAAACTTAGTGGTGTGTCAACACTCTAATTGTACTCTTAATAGGAAGGTTAGCCTACTTATCATCTAACAACAGGGACTTTTATATTCTAGGAGGAACATTACTCAAGGAATTATCAGGGACGTACATAAATCAAGCATGATACAATTATTCAAATAGAATGGATTGGAAGGAGAGCGAATCATAGTCAATTGTGGATGAGATCCTATACTCTATTCCTAGGTGCAGGCTTGTTCAGTACAATAACGTAACCGAGACAATATGCTCTCGACCTGCATGGGCCACCAATAAAACATGTCACACCCCAGTCCCAAAAATATGTAGGACTAGGATATGTAAGCATGCCAGCCGCATGGATATGGCAACTCCAATATATAAAAATCAAAATCCACACGTATGCTGTAATATGAATTTTAATCCACAAGTGGTATAAACATATGTCACAAGTCATAGGGTATAATCTAAATCTCATCCACAGAAAATCAAATATAAATAAATAACCAGTATCTATGAAACTAGATCTCAATATAAGTATCTAAGGATGATAGTTGGATGGAAATAAATCCACTACCAACTCAAATGGAAAAGTACAACACAATAAACACAATATAAGAATACCAGCTAACGACCACGGGACTCAAAGAGAAGACATCCTCAAAATATATGTAACCATCCGAATCTGCGCTCCTGCGAATACTCAAGAACAGATACACCTGGAAAGGGACCAGGTCCTCAGAGGGACGTAACGAGATACATAGAAGCAAGCCAATTTGACTACAGTAAACATGCATAATATTTGAAAATAAATAAGTACGCTGTACAAGACAATCTATATGAATGTAAATGAGGACAACTTTTCAACGTATGGGCAAGGGTAGGCTACCCGATCTAAGCCTCACAACTCACACACTCGTCTAGAACATCATCAGCCGACATACCTCTGGGGTAGCGACCCTCGTGACTCTATCAATCGACATACCTCGGGGGTAGCGACCATCGGACACGACCACCATAGTGCGTGCTAGTTACTACGGTTTACCAGAGTGGTTAAAGCCCATACGCCTACTGATTGTCCTCTATGATACTAAGTGCCATGTGTGTGTCAACATATCTAATATATAGTAATGACTGAAAGAAACTACACATGCAATGAATAAATAAAAATATAATAAATATACAGAAATATACTAAGCATGCAAAATACTGTAAGCAATTTGACAAGATATCTTGCCTGGTAAGAAAGCGGCAAAGTGTAACGTCCAGAAGTCCAACACACAGGATCAGAAGCTATGGCCTCAAAACAAATATCTCCGGATGCTGAAATAGACCTCACCAACGTTCCCAGAATAATCAAAATAGCTAGAAAGCACTTCCCTTTCGTCCAATTTGGACACAGGAGCAAAACGGTAATTTCGGATAAAAGTGGGGTCCACGTGTGGCCCACTTTGTACCGAAAAGCGTGTCAAGGATAACAGTCTCTAAATGGGATAAATTATAGGTCAAACAACTCTAAATGTCAATACGAACCCAACGGTATGTCCAAATGTGGATTCTGATGGGCCGAACACAATTTTGCCCAAAAAGTCAACCGTGGGGCCTGCCAATTGGTGACTTAGTCAACTATCTCAGAATTGCGTGAAAATTGGATCACGGGACCAGCGCGTTACCACGAGTCCAGTGGCGTAAGTTTTTTCGCAATCTGACGAGCGTGCACAATATGCGTGCGACTTTCGTAAAAGTTGCGACACGGGATTTGTCCGCGGATACGGGCCGATTTCGGCGCGCACACGCGTCTGAATCTATTTTCGCGAACTCTCACATGTCCGGGTATACTGTCCGCACCATTTGGTATACTTGGTACATGGCGGGGCGGTCCCGTTTGGCGGAGCGCGCTCCGTTTCATAACTTTTGGAAATCTGAAAAAAGTATATTTTTGGGATTTTCTAACGAATTTAATTCTACCTACATCAGTTAATAATCTAGGATTATTTAACAGAAATTAAACTAGGTCAAGTGATCTCCGTATACCAAAAAGAATTATCAAATTTGGATATCTGTGGTGGGAGATACGAATCCGGGAACATAGGTGATCACCGCAGTTTTTTGCGATCCCAGAAAGTGGTCTTTTTCTGCCAACTTTGACGTTGTTTTCGCTTATGGTTATGCGTTGTTCGAGGTCAACTATCATACAGGTATTGAAGAGGGTTAAGGGATGAGCGTACTGGTGAAGACGCGGTGGCGTTTGGTTGTGCGAGGCGACGGAAAACTGTGCGGGAACACAGGTACCTCGCTGCTGAATTCTGTAGTGCGCGGGGTGCGCGGGGTCGCGGTCGACGGGGTCGGTTTGGATGGCCTAGCGCGGTTCTTCGGCTGCGGTGGTGGCGCTCTCTAGGTCTAGATGGGAAGAGAAAGAGTTTGGATGATCTAGGATTAGGGTTTTTTTGGTTGAAAACTGAATATATATAGGTATATAAGAGAGGAGAGAGAGGGGGGTCCGCTCGCGGTCAAGGGTGCGGATTTGTGGTGTGGCTCACTTTGCATTGGTGTGGGTTTTGCTTAAAGCCAGCGGGTGGGTTAACTAAGGGGGCTCGATCTGTTGCTTATTTGCAATAGGCGGGTGGTTTATTTTTTGCTAAGGGCTGCTGACTTTGCAAGGGGCGGGTGGTTCATTAGGATGGGTTGGCTGCTTATAAGCAGCGGGTTTGCTCATTTAGAGGCCAGCGGATGGCTCACAAAGGGGCGGTTAGGATGTTCCCATGGGCGGGTAGGATGTAGGATCCAATAGGGGGGATCCAATAAGGAAAAAACTATTTTCTTTTCTTTTTCTAATCTTTTTTTTCCATTTCTTTTCTTAATTCTTTTTTACTAAATTTATCTATATATATATATATATATATATATATATATATATATATAAAATCCTAGAATTTTATATTGGCGCATAAAATTAATCTATCAACTGTCCATGGGGTCTCCTATATGGAATAAATTAGGAAAAATTTCTAATGGCTCCATAAATTCCCTAAATGCACAAACACCTAAAATAAAAATTAAATAAAATCTATTTCTCCTAATTAGCCACTAATTTCTACAATTAAATTAATAATTAATTAAAAAAATTAATAGGGTTTTTAGGATTAGGGGTTTTACACATAGCTATCAACAGTCTTGTCCATCTGCTTCAAGTTATTAAATCTCTGTTACAGATTATAACGCGATACCGTATCAAAGTATCTGACCTAAAATCTTTCATTGAATACGGCCCTGGGGACGGGCGTTGCCAAAGAAACAATCTGTGCTACCCACCAGTCTCGGTCCAAATCTAGCAACTGCAGTCGAACCACTTACACTTGCTCTCTAGACGAAACTTCAGCTGTCTCTAGTATATCCTCAGTGTCCTGAAACCAAGCGTCTGATGCAATGGCATCCTCGGTGCCATAGAAATATGAGGGTTGGAGGCGCTTGAAGTTGCTTGAGTTATTGGCACGATATTCGCATCTTTTCAAAGTCTCATGTACTGGCTGAGTGAGAGCGTCACCCCATCGTTCATGTGATGCTAACAATTATTTGATGATCCCCATCAGTGCGTGGGTACCTTTTTTTGTATTCTGGGGTACTGGCGGGATTGCTACTGCTGGTACAATTGGAGGCTCCAACTGAACCTGGGGTTCCTCGTTTTGTGCCATTCTTGACTCTACCCAAGAATGCTGAGGTTGAATCTCTTAAAGCTGTTGACCGACAGTGGTTTCCTGCCACTAGCAGAACTCTAGCAGGATGATCGGAAGGACCAGGAACAGTGTCCCAAAAAAGTAAAGGACACAAGAATAAAATCGGAAGGACGAGATTGATCAAGGAGGCAGACAGATAACATGCCAAGATTCATGGATATAGAGTAGCAGGATAAAGGAGATTAAGGAGTGACATGATTGAGACATCTAAGCACTGATAAACCCTCACATATTGTAACCTCCGATTTCCAAATTTCCGAAATAATTAGATTTTTTAATTTATTTTAAATACCAAGTTATAAAATATTTTCTCCTTGAATTTTTTATTTTATTTTGAACAATGTTTGATTTTAGAAGGTAATTTAAAATCTTGTATGAAAATTATTTTTTCCTAAATGACGATTCCTTATAAATAAATAAATAAATAATAATATATATTCCTCTAGTTTCAAATGTTTATTGGCTTAAAATCATAAAATTAATTGTTGGATAAAATTAATTAAAGGACTAGTTGTTTCTTCAAATAATTTTTATAATTAATGGAATAGTAAATAAATAAATTACGTAGCTTTCCTAAAATATTTTCTGAAATTATAATCTTTTCTTTTTAAATTTTACAAATTGCCATTTCCTATTAACTAGCTAGCACACCCTCATTTTTTTCCACATGAGAAACCCCCTTTTATATTTAATCCTGGGCCATTCATTATTGGGCCAACCCGCAACCCTTTATCCCACACCATCTCTCCCTATTTAAGTCCCTCATCACATCTCCCTAGAAACCCTAGCTAGCCTTCACAAATCCCCACAAAGCCAAAGCCACCACCATTTTTGTGTGCTCGTGTCCGTGTGTCCAGCATCACCGTGTCAGCCGTGATGGCCTCGGGTCCGACCCGGGTGTCCCACCGTATCCATTCATTTCCAGTGTCCGGTTATAATATTACAACCCGATTTCCCGTGTCCAACACCCGGACACGTCTCCCACCCACAGACACCAAACCGCCGTGTCCAGCCCCGGACACGACCCCGACACACAGACCCTAACCCTAACCCTAACCTAACTCCAGCGAGCGCCGGTGGTCGCCCAGATCCGCCGATCCCCTTCCGCTGAGTCGAGACGGCCGCCGCCGAGAAGGACCGCCGACCACCTCCTCGATCTGGCCCGCCGTAGATTCAGACCCGCCGCGTCGAGCACCCCACGTCGAGCCGCGTCGGGTTCCGCCGCCGCTGGAACGAAGTCACCGCCGCCTCGAAGCGCCGCCTCCTCGGACAGAACGCCCGCCCCTCGAGCAGAGCGCCTGCCCCCTCGATCCAAGCGCCGCCTCGGGTCTGTCGAAGCCGCCGCTGCAGATCCGGCCGCCGCCGAGATCTAGAACACCCGCCGCCTCCTCGGGATCTGTCGAGCCGTGGCCGCCTCGGGCAGATCCGCCGAGCACGAGCACCGCCGCCGAGACGGACGTCGACTGACGACGCCCTGGCCGGCCGACCTCGCCGGAAAACCTAGGTGAGCTCTTCCCTCTTTTCCCCTTTCCCTTTTCTTTCGAATTCAGGGACTGAAAGGAATACTGTTGATTAGTTAGTTTATAATTAGGTTAGATAATTAACATTAATCAATAATTAATTCTTAATCATTAGTTAATTTAATATAGTTTAGTTTAATTAATTATCAATTAATTAGTAGTTAATTAATGTATTGTAATTAGTTTAAGTAATAATAGATAGTTAATGAATATGAAATAGTTAATTTCATTGTAATTAGTTTAAGTTAATATATAGTTAATGTATTGTAATAGTTAATTTATAATTAGTTTAATTAAATTATAAAATCAGTTAGTATATATAATTAGTTATTTTATATAATTAGTTTAATTAATGTAATTAGTTTATGTAATTTGGTTATATTAATATAATTAGTTTATATTAATATGTAATTTGGTTATTTATATAATTTGATTTTATTAATATGTATTAGCCTAGTAAATTCATGTAACTAGTTTAGTAAATACAACATAATTAATTTTATTGTTTTAATGTATAAAATTAGTTATTTAGTTATGTATTATATATAAGGGTTTTTGATTATGTAAATTAGTATATATATATAACCGTATTTTGGCATAAATATATATATATATATGTAGATTTATATTTTCGTATTGGTATATGTATGGATTTAAAATATGAATAGGTATATTATTTATTTTATTAATAAAAATTATATAATTAAGCATGTATAATTAGTCGTATATGAATGTATATTGGGTATTTTTATATGGTATAAAATTAATTTGGTGAATTAATATTAGTATGTTAAAAATGATGTTGACAATATGTATATGTATATCCAAAAATGTACTTTTGCACATATACGATATATACATATTTTGGTAAATAAAATGTAATAGTATACGTATTATTTTGGTATAAGAATATAAAATGTTTAATATATGTATATATTGTATATATATATATATATATATGTACTTAATATATTTTCAAATATGTATAATTAAGTATAAATGTATATATATATCTTGTACATACAATTAATGTATTGTATATGTATTTAATGTGATGTACTAGTATTAGTATATATTTTAATAATAACATTGACAATATACATATATACATTTTAAAAGGTATTTTAGCATATGTATGAGTACACATATATAATGTTCAACTAGTATAAATCAAATATGTAATTAAAAGATATATATATATGTATATATATATATATATATATATATATATATATATATATATATATATATATATATATATATATATATATATTGTAGATACATTTAAATTGGTGCATGTATATATATATTGTAAGTAGTAATGATAATTAATAATATGTGTATTTATATACGTATCCCTACTAGATGACCCTAGTTGACTAGTGCCATACCTGGCAGAGCCCTGAGTTTATGTATTTGTGATGTGTTAGGGTAGTACCTGATGCAAATGTTGTATTTGATATATTTTAGGACTGTTGGTTCCTCCAGACGACACTCTGGAACAGGACATCAATAATTACCAGCTAAGGACCCAAGGCGAGTACATTCTCTGATTAGTTTCTAATTTATGATATCTCCTATGTTTACTGTATCTAGTGTAAATATCCATGTTCTTGACACATTGGTTACACGGATTGGTATACACGGATCTCGTCATGAGATGTTATTCCTTATTCATGGTGTAGCTTGTACAAGACTTGTTTCCTTGATATCTTGTGCATGTACAGACACTGAGACCCGGGGAGATTTGCTACCTCCCTAGGGAATCCCGTGCCATAGCGTACCATGATTGGATCTACTATACCAGTCGGGGGTTTGGGGAGTATTTTAGTGTAGATATGTGATCATACCCAACTTTATATGTACCATAGCTCACCCCACATCTCACGTCGGGTGCGGCCTGACCATTTACATGCTCCATAGCTGTTACGTGTGATTAGCCTGATCTCTACATGCACCATAGCTAACCAACGGTTAGCCTGACTTTATATGAACCATAGCTAATCACATGTAACCAGCCTGATCAAGTTCCCAAGCCGATCACATGTTAAAGCTAGTACTCACACACATAGTCATATGATTCTTGCTCATTGACATATTGTTCTTTTCCTGCATTTACTTACAGTATTTCCAGTATTTCTCTCATTGTACATTTCTCGTACCTATACATGCATCTGGTATGTTTCCATCTAGAACTGCTACATAGTTTATGTCATTTATATAGAACTGCTATTTAGAGATGTACTTTGCTCCTTCCTGACTGGAAAATATTTTTCCAGACTGTGACCTTAGTGGACTTGTTTCTGACATTGGGGGAATGGATGTTACTGATTACAGGTATGATTATTGTGTCTTTAGACTTGTGTTGTATTCTTTTATTTCTTTATTTCCTATCGTGCTGTAGTTGTGATTGAGTATTTCTAGATTTATTTTATGATATCCACGTCTCCTTATGGAGTTGGATACTAGCGTGAGATTGTTTAGATAGTACTTGACCTAGACAGCGTTCTACCGTCGATGCTGCGGCATAGGCTGGACGTACCCACGCTCTCGTGCCCCTAAACCGGGTGCGGGTCGTGACACATTTTTAGTGGTGGCCCATGCAGGTCAGACTTCGCTAGTTGTGCGATGTCGTAGTAGTGCGACATCATAGTTGTACTACTACGTACCTGCTATAGAATATAGGACATAGGATACTAGGATGAGAGATGATACTCAATCACAAATTCTTGAGAGATTCCTGGGACGACCCCTTGAGAATCTTATTATAATTTCCAATTTAAATCTTTCCTTGTTTCCGTCCGCTCTCGCTTGTTGCTACTGAACTTGATTCTTGTTGAGCAGTTATTAAATTAAATTCTTGGTATCATTGTTGAGTTTGATTCTTATTGACCAGTTGTTAACTTTAATTCTTGGTATCGTTGTTGAGTTGATTTCAAATTGAGATAAATTTTTACGGACTAGAATTTATGGTATCATCTGATGACATATATTGATGAGGACAGTGAGGAAGGTAAAACGTCTACTTTGGTTATGGAACCTAGAATTTATCGCAGCCATATTAGCTGTCGTGACGAGAACGTAGGAACCTAACTTGGATGTACATACTTTAGTTATGAGATTTAGAGTTTCTCGCAGCCATACCGGTTGGCGTGGCGAGTATTCTAGATGACATGATTATAGGGTTGCATACCTTAGTTACGGAACCTGCCGTTTATCGCATCTATGCTTACTGGCGTGGCGAGGATTCTGAGTGTCATGATTTCGGATAGACGTGTATGATTATCAGGTTGTATCTTAAATTGGTTCTTAAAATATCATCTCAAGACTTATCTATTTCTGTTATTCCAGGACTTTGTTCCATCGCTTCTTTTCTTTACTAGCAGTAAAGATACCTTCCGTCCTTATCCAGTTCCTTTGAGCTTTTATTCTTTGAGGATTCCTTGTTAAGTATGATAATTAGTGACTTATAATTTTGTTTGTGTCTTGTATTAGTATTGACTGTGTTGCTAGCGAGTTGTGAGTGTTTCTTAGTTGGACATGTGAGCAGTAGGCTTTAATCAAGAGTTAGCCCTTAGCATAGTACCTTGTACCAATGATTCTAGGAGTAGTGTCATTAGAGACTGAGTAGAGGAATAGTATAGAGTATCAGTGATAGTTCTCAGAGTTAGTATCAGAGCCCATTTACCCGTCCTGGATAATCATGATTATGTAATTGAGTGATCTATGTAAACGATTAAGTATCCGGGAATTGTGTTAAGGATTTATGGAGCATGATGTCCAATTTGATGATTGATATCGGAAATGTTAAAGGTAAAGAAATGTATATGTATAAAGGGTTTAATGAGATGTCATAAGTAGAGAAATATCAGGATTAGTAATGGAAGTTGTGAAGCGTATCACGGATTAGTTTAATAGGCTTTAAAGGATTAAAGGAAATACATATACAACCATCGAGATGAGGAACCATATACTTGCCCATGAGAATAAGAAATATGAGTGTTATAAAAGGTACCGTTAATCATGAGTTCTAATGAGCTTGAGGAGATGATGCATTAATGAAACTAGTAATATAATACCAAGAGTGCTAATGATTCTATATCGAGGATTAGTCGAGAATAACGTTAATAACAGTAAGCGCTCTGTGTGAAGATAATTAAATAATATACCAGTTGACATAAATTGAAATCATGAAAGAAAATACAGGTGATGATAACTTTGATCAATGGAGATAATGGTGCAAGTGATTTAAGCAGTACAATTTTAGTACACAGTTATAGACACTAGATGCATTGAGTGCACCTTGAGTATCAGAGACCGTGAGCACTGATATGTACAATTGTGGAGTTATAAATTAAAAAAGTGGAAATAAAATTTTATTTTTAATGGAGGAGTTGAGATTTCGTCATTAAATTTTGAGGATTTAATTATGAATTCAATAAACACGGTTAAGGCTACAAAGATTTTAGGAGTGATTAAATTTTATTTCGATATTGAGTATCTGATTTTGAGAAAGTATATACAATTTATTTTAAGTCGACCGAGAACTTAAACCTTGACGATTATTTTGAGGATTAATTTTATGGTAAATGAGAGATATGAATATTAATATATGAGTAGATGATATACATGTGTAAGGATCTGAGGACTTGAGCATGATTGAGATGGCACCGCAGACTGACCTGGGTGTCCATCTAAAATTGTATTAAAAAGAGCAGTATTTAGTATGGTGCTGCGCTTGACGTATATTTGAGTGATAAGAACGACTAGTATGAACAATTGTAGCAGGAACGGGAACTGGCAGAGAGTATGGTACTAAAGAAATAGAGGTATTAAACTTAGATGCATTATTAAACCATGGTTATATCAGAGGTTCTTGGTATCAGATTTTGGTATTAATAGACAAGTGTGTGCAATACGGATATATTCATGGATTTTGTGGATTAATGATTAGTTGATATGGGTACCAGTGTACATGAATAGAAATTTGTTAGTGAATGTGCTAGAGTTAAGTGTTTGTTAGAGATAGTAGATACCGCAAGAAATATGTTAGCAGGTTCTTTCTTTTTCTCATGTTGTTTTTGTCTTCTGATTGATTGATTTCCAAGTACCGTGGTTTGTATTCATGATTTTTGATTGATTGTAGCTAGTAGTACACCCTGGCAGAGACTGCAATACCATGACAAGACACATGACCTATATATTTTCTTAGATTGTATGGCTGTAGGTAAAATTTTCTTAAACCACGATCATTGAGGTTTTGACCATAGCAAAGATCTATGACGAGGTTATGACTGACAAAAAGAGACAAGAGGATTAAATTTGTGGATGAGCATTAAATTAAATAAAGAATTTAGGGGTTGTTATAACGGAGTTGATGGATCATTGATTTTATGAAAATCGAGGTATGATTGAACTTCGAGGACAAACATTAACTTAAAGGGAGAATTAAGAAATTCACAGAGCCAAAAATTTGAGGATTTATTAATTTTAAGGAGGTCTTGATATGATTGAATTGATTATTAAAAATTTGAGAAATTTGAGAGATTATCATTTTATCTAGAAATTTTATATATTATGAATGTTGCATTAAAGATTCTGGAAGCATCGCATCGTTGAGTATTTGAGGAAAAAGAAAATCAGAAAATAAAATCATAAATGGAATAGTGTCGAATTAAATTCTTGGGATGAGGAGTTAGATTGGAATAAGCATCAATTGAATTTGAGTTAGAGGAGTAAGATGATTGATGAGTGTTTAAAATTTAAATTTTGGGATACAGATTTTTAAGTTTTATAAATATGCATTGATTGGATTCAAATTGGAGGATTGGATATTAAATCCTTGGGTATTTAGGTGCGAACTTAAAATTTTGGGAGGAGATTATGACAAAGGGGATTTGATTTTTTAAATTTGAAGATTTTTCAGGAATATGATGTTGTATAATTTTTGAAAGGTTGTGAAATAACATTATGAAATTACTTCATGATTATTGGTTTAAGATTTAAAATTTTTGATAGAAATAATATGGTGAATAAAGGCAATTATTGAGAATCCTAAATTTCGAGGACGAAATTTTTCTAAGGTGGGTAGACTTGTAACCTCCGATTTCTAAATTTCCGAAATAATTAGATTTTTTAATTTATTTTAAATACCAAGTTATAAAATATTTTCTCCTTGAATTTTTTTATTTTATTTTGAACAATGTTTGATTTTAGAAGGTAATTTAAAATCTTGTATGAAAATCATTTTTTCCTAAATGACGATTCCTTATAAATAAATAAATAAATAATAATATATATTCCTCTAGTTTCAAATGTTTATTGGCTTGAAATCATAAAATTAATTGTTGGATAAAATTAATTAAAGGACTAGTTGTTTCTTCAAATAATTTTTATAATTAATGGAATAGTAAATAAATAAATTACGTAGCTTTCCTAAAATATTTTCTGAAATTATAATCTTTTCTTTTTAAATTTTACAAATTGCCATTTCCTATTAACTAGCCAGCACACCCTCATTTTTTCCCACATGAGAAACCCCCTTTTATATTTAATTCTGGGCCATTCATTATTGGGCCAACCCGCAACCCTTTATCCCACACCATCTCTCCCTATTTAAGTCCCTCATCACATCTCCCTAGAAATCCTAGCTAGCCTTCACAAATCCCCACAAAGCCAAAGCCACCACCATTTTTGTGTGCTCGTGTCTGTGTGTCCAGCATCACCGTGTCAGCCGTGATGGCCTCGGGTCCGACCCCGGGTGTCCCACCGTATCCATTCATTTCCAGTGTCCGGTTACAATATTACAACCCGATTTCCCGTGTCCAACACCCGGACACGTCTTCCACCCACAGACACCAAACCGCCGTGTCCAGCCCCGGACACGACCCCGACACACAGACCCTAACCCTAACCCTAACCTAACTCCAGCGAGCGCCGGTGGCCGCCCAGATCCGCCGATCCCCTTCCGCTGAGTCGAGACGGCCGCCGCCGAGAAGGACCGCCGACCACCTCCTCGATCTGGCCCGCCGTAGATTCAGACCCGCCGCGTCGAGCACCCCACGTCGAGCCACGTCGGGTTCCGCCGCCGCTGGAACGAAGTCACCACCGCCTCGAAGCGCCGCCTCCTCGGACAGAACGCCCGCCCCTCGAGCAGAGCGCCTGCCCCCTCGATCCAAGCGCCGCCTCGGGTCTGTCGAAGCCGCCGCTGCAGATCCGGCCGCCGCCGAGATCTAGAACACCCGCCGCCTCCTCGGGATCTGTCGAGCCGTGGCCGCCTCGGGCAGATCCGCCGAGCACGAGCACCGCCGCCGAGACGGACGTCGACTGACGACGCCCTGGCCGGCCGACCTCGCCGAAAAACCTAGGTGAGCTCTTCCCTCTTTTCCCCTTTCCCTTTTCTTTCGAATTCAGGGACTGAGAGGAATACTGTTGATTAGTTAGTTTATAATTAGGTTAGATAATTAACATTAATCAATAATTAATTCTTAATCATTAGTTAATTTAATATAGTTTAGTTTAATTAATTATCAATTAATCAGTAGTTAATTAATGTATTGTAATTAGTTTAAGTAATAATAGATAGTTAATGAATATGAAATAGTTAATTTCATTGTAATTAGTTTAAGTTAATATATAGTTAATGTATTGTAATAGTTAATTTATAATTAGTTTAATTAAATTATAAAATCAGTTAGTATATATAATTAGTTATTTTATATAATTAGTTTAATTAATGTAATTAGTTTATGTAATTTGGTTATATTAATATAATTAGTTTATATTAATATGTAATTTGGTTATTTATATAATTTGATTTTATTAATATGTATTAGCCTAGTAAATTCATGTAACTAGTTTAGTAAATACAACATAATTAGTTTTATTGTTTTAATGTATAAAATTAGTTATTTAGTTATGTATTATATATAAGGGTTTTTGATTATGTAAATTAGTATATATATATAACCGTATTTTGGCATAAATATATATATATGTAGATTTATATTTTCGTATTGGTATATGTATGGATTTAAAATATGAATAGGTATATTATTTATTTTATTAATAAAAATTGTATAATTAAGCATGTATAATTAGTCGTATATGAATGTATATTGGGTATTTTTATATGGTATAAAATTAATTTGGTGAATTAATATTAGTATGTTAAAAATGATGTTGACAATATGTATATGTATATCCAAAAATGTACTTTTGCACATATACGATATATACATATTTTGGTAAATAAAATGTAATAGTATACGTATTATTTTGGTATAAGAATATAAAATGTTTAATATATGTATATATTGTATATATATATATATATATGTACTTAATATATTTTCAAATATGTATAATTAAGTATAAATGTATACATATATCTTGTACATACAATTAATGTATTGTATATGTATTTAATGTGATGTACTAGTATTAGTATATATTTTAATAATAACATTGACAATATACATATATACATTTTAAAAGGTATTTTAGCATATGTATGAGTACACATATATAATGTTCAACTAGTATAAATCAAATATGTAATTAAAAGATATATATATATGTATATATATATATATATATATATATATATATATATATATATATATTGTAGATACATTTAAATTGGTGCATGTATATATATATTGTAAGTAGTAATGATAATTAATAATATGTGTATTTATATACGTATCCCTACTAGATGACCCTAGTTGACTAGTGCCATACCTGACAGAGCCCTGAGTTTATGTATTTGTGATGTGTTAGGGTAGTACCTGATGCAAATATTGTATTTGATATATTTTAGGACTGTTGGTTCCTCCAGACGACACTCTGGAACAGGACATCAATAATTATCAGCTAAGGACCCAAGGCGAGTACATTCTCTGATTAGTTTCTAATTTATGATATCTCCTATGTTCACTGTATCTAGTGTAAATATCCATGTTCTTGACACATTGGTTACACGGATTGGTATACACGGATCTCGTCATGAGATGTTATTCCTTATTCATGGTGTAGCTTGTACAAGACTTGTTTCCTTGATATCTTGTGCATGTACAGACACTGAGACCCGGGGAGATTTGCTACCTCCCTAGGGAATCCCGTGCCATAGCGTACCATGATTGGATCTACTATACCAGTCGGGGGTTTGGAGAGTATTTTAGTGTAGATATGTGATCATACCCAACTTTATATGTACCATAGCTCACCCCACATCTCACGTCGGGTGCGGCCTGACCATTTACATGCTCCATAGCTGTTACGTGTGATTAGCCTGATCTCTACATGCACCATAGCTAACCAACGGTTAGCCTGACTTTATATGAACCATAGCTAATCACATGTAACCAGCCTGATCAAGTTCCCAAGCCGATCGCATGTTAAAGCTAGTACTCACACACATAGTCATAGGATTCTTGCTCATTGACATATTGTTCTTTTCCTGCATTTACTTACAGTATTTTCAGTATTTCTCTCATTGTACATTTCTCGTACCTATACATGCATCTGGTATATTTCCATCTAGAACTGCTACATAGTTTATGTTATTTATATAGAACTGCTATTTAGAGATGTACTTTGCTCCTTCCTGACTGGAAAATATTTTTCCAGACTGTGACCTTAGTGGACTTGTTTCTGACATTGGGGGAATGGATGTTACTGATTACAGGTATGATTATTGTGTCTTTAGACTTGTGTTGTATTCTTTTATTTCTTCATTTCCTATCGTGCTGTAGTTGTGATTGAGTATTTCTAGATTTATTTTATGATATCCACGTCTCCTTATGGAGTTGGATACTAGCGTGAGATTGTTTAGATAGTACTTGACCTAGACAGCGTTCTACCGCCGATGCTGCGGCGTAGGCTGGACGTACCCACGCTCTCGTGCCCCTAAACCGGGTGCGGGTCGTGACACATATTCTGAAATATCAGACCTGCATGGGCCACCACTTAAACCCTGTCATGACCCAGAGCCAGAATACTAGAGAGCGGAGGCATATTAAGCCAGCTACATATACAAGAGTACATAATAACCCAAAAATATGGTCACAACTGTCTAAGACATGTGGGGTTTACTCTACAATCTAAAAGTCAGTACTATGTCAAGCAATCCTATGTGTTTCAATCACCGGCAAGCAACATGTTACAAGATTTATCATCACCATACATATAATAGTAAGGCATCCTAAACTATACATATACATGTGATCATGAAGCTAGTCATACAAAAGAGGGGAACTAGCAAGAGCAAGGTCATACATAATCAACTCTAGCTATAATCTAGAATATGTTGATCATGCTAAGCCCATAGGCAGCAATATCAAGGTTCCAAAAACATGAGCTAAACTCGTGCTTGGTGGCTAAACACCTCAAAAGAATAATTATACAAGATTAAGTGGGCGATGAAGGTGAAACCCACTCATGTCCTCGAGTGCTCCTGGTTGTCACCATCTTGAGGAATGTACTATAGATCCTCAAGTTCTACTCTAAAATATGGCCATACAAAACCAGTGGGGTCAGAACCCAAAATAGCAAAGTACCACAAAGGAGCCAAACTTATGAACTAAAACCAGCAAAACATAACATATCATAAAATAAGCGAAAGTAAAATAGTAAAGAAATGAACCGGAGTAACTTGTAGGATATGGGACAAAATTTATAAAATGGAATAATCTTGAACAAGATAGGACTAGCAATCAATCAATCATGGCTAAGCATGTCTTATGGCTTGCTAGTCATTAACTAACTAGGGTTATCACAATCCTGGTTACTAACACATACACTTGAAAATTCCATACAGCCACATGCCCTGTAGTTTATCCAGATCATCCAGACGTACGAATTACATAATATAATTAACATATATAGATATTTTACTTGTAATGCAATACTCGTTGGTGTGCTGGAAGTGTACCCCTCACGACGGAGAGCTCCAAATACACTGGTGTCGCTGGGATATCGGGATTGCATGTAGCCAGGAAAATTTTCTAAATGATTCTAGTTATCAATCTAGTTCATTAGCCTGGACAGTTTATTCAAAATTCTTGACTGTGGTGCTCAAAAATTTGCCTTAGACATGATGCAAGACTGGACCATAGCTTGACAAACACAATCAAAATAACCCACAGGAATAACTGAATATGCAATACAGGTGCTATTCATAGCCTTGATCAGGACAATATAAGAATTCTCGAGTCATGAGTGTGCTACGTTGAGCCACTATCAGGACTATCAGTGCTCATGCTTGATATCGCATGCAACCATCAAGTCGTGCCAGGAAGTCAAGATCAATATTAAGATTAACTAAATTAATTGGATAAAAGAAAACAAGAGAAACATCAATTACTCAACTTTACTAGAGAGAATAATGAAAAATAAGCGTAAAAATAGAGTTGGCGCACAATTACTAGTCAGGGAAGACATGACGCACTTTGACACCGAAAGTACGTCGAGCAAAGGATGGCACACTTTGATACTAAAGCATGCTCACACAACCATGGCGCATAATGAAGAAAATGCGCGAGCCAGGAGCTTGGTGCACTTTCATCACGTAGGCCAGCAGTTTAAGTTTGGCGTACAATCAAGCGTGAGAAGTTCTACTAAAAGATAAAATACAAGTCTCAAGGTATGACACAGCAGTTGATATACGACAGTCGATACGATGCTAAAGTCAAGGCTCGCCTATCAAGAAAATAATAGAAATTGTGCGCCAACGGAGGCTTGGCTCTCTTTGATGAACGAGGTTGAACGCTCAAATGTGCGCCGCCGAAGATTTTCCTAAAAAGTGAGCCCAAGTTTTTAGTAACCTTGGCGCACACTTGCAAGGATTCGATTAGATGACATTCATACAAAAAGTACGTATGGGGAGTAAAGTGCACCCAGAGTACTTATAAAGTCCTGGCGCACTTTTGCAAGAATTTGAATATTGTGATGAACGCAAGATTTTTATGAGATAACACACAGTGCACTCAAGTTCAAGAGGTAGTGTCATACGCTAAGGGGCTCATGCAGACTTTTCGTAGTCTTGCTCATCCTTCTCTGGCCAGCATACTTTGTGCTCCGACTTATTATTTCTCGAATAATCCAGTCATGACTAAATACAAGTACAACAAAACTAAAGTTACAAGATGTTCAATTCTAAGTAAAGAAAGTATAACAAATCTCAAGACTAAGTTAACAATTAACGGCATAAGAACTAAGTTATCAAAATCATGCCCATATTATTAGTTCACTTCGGTTGGCAAGATGTACTTGCCTAAGGTCAAGTTCTAGCCTAATACCAATTACTACATGTAAACCCCCTCAAAAATATTTTAGGAAGACTGGATATGGTAAGAATTTTGGTTTAGTTTCAGGTTGTCTAAGGATTAGAAATTAGGGTTGTGTAGACTGGTTCTTTAATTTAAACCCTTGGTGCACCTTACCATTGCTACAATAATTGGAGCACAATAATAGCCTTTATTTTCTAATAAATTTTTGTACTCTTGACCTGACAAGCCAACCTAGGCACTGGATATTTTTGTCACTCACAAACATACACCCTTGTGCACTATTTTAATTGCACAACTTCTCATTCACAAAAATCAATTCTTTAATCCAATGTCTTGTACCTATGATGTTGCCATCGATTTGGAGACACAAACACAACATGTTTTGCCTAACCAATTAAAGGGCCCAAGACTGACACCAAGCCTACACCTTCTATGACCTTTGTGTCACTCCCATTTGAGACCTCATGTACTCCTGTTTAATTTAAGAGCACATATGACACTTTATTTAATTAAATTGGTGACACCAACTTAACCTAACCCCAACTTAACTCAACACCCATTCACGAGGCTCATACAAAAAACTCAACACCCTCTCATCCTACAAAATACCACACATAACTTTTCACATCAAATCCTCACCCTTTTTTTATGTGTAAACACTCAAATATTAAGGGGCTTAAATGCAAAAAGGGTGCTAGGTGTCACCCTCCTATTGGTGCAAACCAATAAAAAAATTCTCCAACCTCACATGACCGGTCACCCTCACATTCTTTCTCCTCCTTGCATTATTTTACTTTTATGAAGAATCATGGCCATTGATTCAAATCCCCACCCCATCACAACCACACACTCCCTTTATATTAACACGCACACAACCCCCCACATATGGCCATCCCTAATCCCTAGAAAAACCCTAGAAATCCTTCCACACTCGCTCTCATTCCCTCCCCATCATTCAACCGAAACCTCTCCTTCTTCTCTTCTTCTTCTTCTTCTTCTTCTTCTTCTTCTTCTTCTTCATTCTCCTTCTTTTCTTCTTCTTCTTCTTCTTCTTCTTCTTCTTCTCTTCTTCTTCTTCTTCTCCTTCATTAATCTTCTTCTTCTTCTTTTTCTTCTTCTTCTTCATTCTGTCATTGCCATCTCCACCGTCGGACCACCACCTCCGACACTGTCACCTTCGCCATCTTTACCATACCTCCACCACAAACCTCCACAACTGCCACCCCGACCACGAGCAGCCAATACCATAGTCGAGCATCACCTCTATCACCACCACCTCTGCCAAGCATGACACCACCAATACCACGACTCCACCAATAACACCAACACCACCGCCTCCACAACCTCCACGACCTCCCCTTTCCCTCTCCTTCTCTGCTAGCCAAACTACCGTCGTGCCCTCGCCCCGCTGGCCGCTGGCCGCCGCCGTCCTGGCACCCCCTCGGCCGAGCAGTTGCCGCATCAACTGTTGTTGTTGCTGCGCCTGCTACTGCTGTCGCAACTGCTGTTGCTGTTATGGCCGCTTCTTGTCACTACCACATTCTAAAAACAGGAGTATTTTCGACTTTATATATATTATTAATATTGTGGTATTTATATCAAATGATTTCATGGTAGGTGTATTTAAATTAAATAACTGTGTGAGATGTGTACTTAATTATATTATATATATATACGGTATTCATTAATGTTTGAGCTGGTAGACTTGACCTAGAAGCCTACTAGACGAACACCTGACCGAATTATAGGATTATGTATTTAATTATTTTATTTAGAGTTTAATTATTGGAGGTAGTAATTAATTACCGTAATTTATTTAATTGTTGTGTCTTGTCGTTGCTTCGATATTTGGAGCGATACCCTAGCTTTTGCCTTCCAACAGATTTCACAACCTTGCCCTAGACGTGTCTGCCTTCCATTTGAATCTTTTTGTAACTCATAATTATGCTCTCTTGTGCTTAATTTTAGCCGCACAATATTCGTTATGGACGTTTATTTAATTTCTAAATAAATTCTAATGTTGTATTATTGTGCGTTCCAATCGAAATTGGAGGCAATCTCGACCCATTTTTCGTGCAACCCAAATTAGGGTAATATTCTGTTCTGAGTCTTCTTCACTAATGATATTTGTGACCCGACCTAATTTTGGTCCCATGTACTCCTAATTAATTTTAGAACACAGCTTGCATTTATTTCTAATTAAATTGGGGATACCATTTTGACTGATCCCGTTTAATCCCGATTTAATCCAATACCACACTAACTAAGCCCATACCAAACACAACACCCCCTTACCCTACAAAACACCAAACGCCAAATCGCCCACCAATTTTTTATCATTTTATGTGTCTGTACAAATACCCAAATTTAAGGGGGCTAATTTGCAAATGTTGCATTAGGTGTCAATACCCCATTGGTTCAACCAAATGGAGAAAACCCACAAATTTGACTAGTCAACCAACCCCCCTCCTTTCCTCCATGATGAATCCTGGCCACCCATTCAAAATGGGGCTCATCATCACCACACACCTTCCCATCACCCTTCCTATATAATGTCACATCACCTCCCTATTTCCCAAGAAAATTCTAATCCCCAAACCTAGGGAAGCCCCCATCATCCTCCCTCCTCACAAGCCTCAACCGTAGCCACCCTCCTTCCTAAAAATTTTCCTTTCTTCTTCTCTTTTCTTCTTCTTCTTCTTCTTCTTCTTCTTCCTTCTTCTTCTCCTCCTTCTTTTTTTTTAAATTCAAAAAAGGGGGGGGGATACTTCACTGTACTCCGGCCTGTACTCCGGCCAGCTTCCCCGGCCGCTCCCCACGTCAGCCCGGGCCACCCCGACCCGAACTCCAGCTACTAGTACGACTGTGCACTCGGCTTCCTCAACCCCGCTGCTACGCCGGAGCCGACACTGCTCCAGTTCCCCGTTCCTACTCCTTACTCCACCACCACCCTCGACTTCGTCTTCCCGACGAGATCCCCCGCACCGCTGCAACTCCACCCGGCGAGCCACTCCCAGCAGGATCCTGGTTTCCTTCCCCGGTGAGCTAATCCCCCACCACCACGAGCACTCCGGCCTACACACACCCCTCTTTCCTCCGCCTGATCCCACCGGAGCGCCTCGAACCGACCTCCCCATTCATCCACCGCTGCAACCTCTACCACCTCCGGCTAAGCAACCCCGCCGACTGCCGGATCTCCACGACGTCCATCACACTGCTCCTCCCCTCTTCTTCCCCGGCCACGCAGCTTGGCCAAGCCCCGCTCGACCACCGGCACCACCATCAGTCCTGAGCTCCCTCATCCCTCTGCATTTCTTCGGCCAAGACCTCCACCCGACCTGTCCTTCTCCCCGCACGGACTCCTCCGACCTCCTCCACTGCTCTTCCCATCTCCGGCCAGAACGAGCATCCCCGTCAGCCGAGCATCCCCGCCAGCACTTCCCCTCCGGCCAACTCCCCATTGACTCCTCCCTGCATCCCAGTCCGGCCAGCTCTCTCTCCTTTTCTCCGAGCAGCGCCACCCCGACTCCGGCCAACCACCGTCGAGCCATCGACTGTGAGTCCCTCTCCCTCTTTCCCTCCTTCATAGTATATATATATTCGTATATATACGCATATATATATGTATGTATATTGTTCTATTTTTAAATAGTATATATGTATCATACATAATAGTATATATGTAACCAATATATATACATATGTATATGTATGTATATTGGGTATTTTTATATAGTATATATTTAATAAAATATATACTGGTCTAAACTATATTAGTGTATTAGTATTTGTATGTATTAATATAAATGAATGTTATATATATGTATATGTATATATATATATATGATATATTTCTCTATTAGTATATTTACGTATTCATAATATATGTTAGTATTGTATTTTTAATTGGTATATATATATGTACTTATATACAAGTATATTGTATTGTTATTGGTGTATATATATATATATATATATATATATATATATATATATATATATATATATATATATATATATATATATATATATATATATATATATATATATATATATATATATATATATATGTATGTATGTATGTATTTCTTGAACTGATATAAATATGTATATATGTGTACGTATTGTACGTGCATCCCTAGTACCCTTTTATATATGTATATATGTACATAGTATAATTTGATTAGAATATATATGTGTACATATATTTAATAGTGTAAATTCATTAAGTGTATATATATATATATATATATATATATATATATATATATATATATATATATATATATATATATATATATATGTATGTATGTATTTCTTGAACTGATATAAATATATATATATGTGTACGTATTGTACGTGCATCCCTAGTACCCTTTTATATATGTATATATGTACATAGTATAATTTGATTAGAATATATATGTGTACATATATTTAATAGTGTAAATTCATTAAGTGTATATATATATATATATATATATTGTATGTAATTAATTGGTAATATATTATGAGTATAATATGTATATTTATATAAATATCTCTACTAGGTAACCCAAGTGTAAATACGGATACCCGTAACTACACATGACCTATGACCCTGTAAATGATTAGTTGACTGCCACGCGTACACTGACGTACTGGCGAGCCCCGTATCATATTGACCGTCTGTCTTGCACAGCAATCACAGACGCGACGCCCGTACAACTTGACGCACTTGACCCTAGTTGACTAGTGCCATACCTGGCATAGCCCCTGAATTCGATGTATTTTTGATTGTGTGTTAGTGTAGCATCTGATGCAAATATTGTATTATTTTATGATATGTCTATAGGACTGTTGGATCATCCAGGCGATACTCTGGAACAGGACATTGGTATTACCAGCTAAGAACCCAAGGCAATTACATTCTCTGATAATTTTTCCAATTATTTGATAATATCTATAATTCCAGTATCTAGAAATGTTACAACTGATTCTTGACACTGTGCTACACGGACTAGTATATAGCTTGGACTTGCAAATCATGAGATGTTACATTGATATATTGGATATTGCTCGTGTATC
Organism: Iris macrosiphon; assembly: GCA_036927795.1. NCBI lineage: Eukaryota > Viridiplantae > Streptophyta > Magnoliopsida > Asparagales > Iridaceae > Iris > Iris macrosiphon. The sequence continues at coordinate 57,186 of JAYESA010000489.1, forward strand.
ATGACGTGTCATGATGGATCCACTGTACTAGTTGGAGGGGGAAATATTAGTAGATTATGTGATCATACCCAACTCTACATGCATCATAGCTCACCCCACATCTCACGTCGGGTGCGGCCTGACCATTACATGATTCATAGCTGTTATATATGATTAGCCTGACCTCTACATGCATCATAGCTAACCAAAATGGTTAGCCTGACCTTACATGAATCATAGCTAATCATATGTAACCAGCCTGATCTTGTCCCAAGCCGATCACATGATAGACTGATATTCCAAACACTTAGAATAGTTACAGTTCTCTATTTTAGATAATATACTACATCACCCATATATGATATTGTATCTCATTCTCTTCATTTTATATATGCATTGACTGTTTCATATTGTCTATATTGCCTGTCTCTTTACATTGCATGTCTCTTTATTTTGCCATTGTATTTATTCAGCCTTCTCTCAGTATATAGCATTATCTGTTTATTATTTTATAGCCCTTATCAATTAAATGGAAATATTATTTGAGATGTACTTTGCTCCTTCCTGACTGAAAAATATTTTCCAGACTATGCCTAGAGGACTGGTGTCCGACACTTATGGATCACAGGGTGAGTAGCTGCAGTCTTGGACTTAGTAGTTCGGTTGTGATTCCGGAAGGTTTAGCCGGAATCACTAGTTATCTAGTTAGTTTCTTAGTTGTCTATTTTGGTACCGGATTTGTCTCCGGCAATCTTATTTAAGACTTGGATTATAATTTGAGTTAGACTATTTCTATTTTAGACTGATGTTGCATTTTTGTTTCTTTGAGATCTTATCGTGCTGTAGTTGTGATTGAGTATGTTGTTCCTATTATATTGTGGTATTCGTGTCTCCTCATGGAGTCGGATGCCCGTGTGAGATTGTTTAGTTAGCATCAAGACCTAGACAGCGTTCTACCGCCGATGCTGCGGCGTAGGCTGGACGTACCCACGCTCTCGTGCCCCTATACCGGATGCGGGTCGTGACACATTTTTAGTGGTGGCCCATACAGGTCAGACTTCGCAAGTTGTGCGATATCGTGGTAGTGCGACGTATTAGTTGTACTACTGCGTGTCTGCTATAGAATATAGGACATAGGATACTAGGATAAGAGTGGATACTCAATCACAAAATTCTTGAGAGATTTCTGCGACGACCCCTTGAGAATCTTATTATAATTTCCAATTTAAATCCTTCGCCCTTATTTTCGTATGTCCTCACTCGTTGATATTGAGTTTGATTCTTGTTGACCAGTTGTTAATTTAAATTCTTGGTATCGTTGTTGAGTTGATTTTATATCGAGATGAATTTTACGGACTAAAATTTACAGTATCATCTGATGACATACATTGATAAAAAACAGTGAGAAAGGTAAAACGTCTACTTTGGTTATGGAACCTAGAGTTTATCGCAGCCATACTAGCTGTCGTGACGAGAACATAGGGACTGGACTTGGATGTAAATACTTTAGTTATGAAATTTAGAGTCTCTCGCAGCCATACCGGTTGGCGTGGCGAAGATTCTAGATGACATGATTATAGGGTTGCATACTTTAGTTACGGAACCTGTCGTTTATCGCACCTATGCTTACTGGCGTGGCGAGGATTCTAAGTGTCATGATTTCGGATGAACGTGTATGATTATCAGGTTGTATTTTAAATTAGTTCTTAAAGTATCATCTCAACACTTATCTATTTCTGTCATTACAGGACTTTATTCCATCGCTTCTTTGTTTGTTAGCAGTAGAAATACCTTCAGTCCTCAATCTAGTTTCTTTTGAGCTTCTATTCTTTGAGGATTCCTTGTTAAGCATGATAATTAGTGACTTGTAATTATGTCTGTGTCTTGAGTATTAGTATTGACCGAGTGTGACTTGTAAGCTTGTAAGTGCTTCTTGGTTGGACATGTGAGCAGTAGGCCTTAATCTAGAGTTAACCCATAGCATAGTACCTTGTAGCAATAGCTCTAAGATAGGTGTCATTATAGTACTATGAGTAAAGGAGAGTATAGAGTATCGGTGATAGTTCCAAAAGTTAGTATCAGGGCCAGCATACCCGTCCTGGATAATCATGATTATGTAATTGAGTGATCTATGTAAACAATTAAGTATCAAGGAATTGTGTTAAGGATTAATGGAGCATGACGTTCAATTTGATGATTGATACTTGGGTGTGTTAAGAGTAAAGAAATATATATGCATAAAGAGTTATAATGAGATGTCATAAGTAGAGAAATATTAGAATTGGTAATGAAAATAGTGAAGCATATCACAGAGTAGTTTAACAGGCTGTAAAAGATTAAAAGGAAATACATAAACATCAATCGAGATGAGAAACCATATACTTGCCCATGAGAGTAAAGAAACATAAGTGTTATAGAAGGTACAGGTAATCATGAGTTCTAATAAGTTTGATGAGATGATCCAATAATAAAGCTAGTATTATCATACCAAGAGTACTAATGATTCTATATCGAGGATTAGTCGAGAATGATGCTAATAAACAGTAAGCACTTTGCGTGATGATAATTAGATGATATGCCAGTTGATATAGATTGAAAATTATGGAAGAAAATACGTGTGATGATAACTTTAATCATTGGGAGTAATAGTGCAAGTAATTCGGGCAGTACAATTTTAGTACCCAGTTGAGAGTTGTAGACAATAGATGTATTGAGTGCACCTTGAGTATTAGAGACTGTGAGTATTTATATGTATGCTTGTGGATTTAAAATTTAAAGAGTAAAAATAAATTTTAATTTTAAGGATTTTGAGGAGTTGAGATTCTATGTTATTAAATGTTTGAGTATTCAAAATTTTGATTCAATAAACACAGTCAAAACTATAGAGATTTTAGAAGTGATTAAAATTTTATTTCGATATTGGGTATTTGACTTTGAGGAAAGTATGTGCATTTTACTTTAAATTGTTCAAGGAGTTAAACCTTGAGGATCTTATTTTGAGGATTAATTTTTTGGTGGGTAAGAAAAATATATTAGTATATGAGTGGATGAAGTGCATACGTAAGGATCTGTTGACTTGGGCATGTTTGAGATGGCACTGCAAACAGACTTGGGTGTCCATCTAGAGTTGTATTAGAAAAAACAGTTCTTAGTATGGTGTGTTGCACTTGGTGTGCACTTGATAGATAAGAACAACTAGTATGAACAATTGTAGTAGGAAAGAGAACTAGCAGTGGGTGTACTTGTAGTAGAACAGAGGTACCTAAAGGGATAGGAGTATCAAACTTGAATGCATCATTGACCTATGATTGTGCTAAAGGTCCTTGGTATCAGATTTTGGTATCAATAGACAGATGTGTAATATGGATGTATTCATAGATGTCTTATGGACTAATGATTAGCTGATATGGATATCAGTGTATAAGAATAGGAATTAGTTAGTAAATGTGCCAGAGTTAAGTGTATGTTAGAGATAGAAGATACTGCAAGAAAATGTTAGCAGGTTCCTTCTTTTCTTTCCTCGTGTTCCTTTTTCGTCTTCTGATTGATTGATTCCCTACTACCATAGCCTTGTATTCATGATTTTCTTGTTAGAATGTAGTTAGTAGCACACCCTGACAGAGACTGCAATACCGTGATAAGACAGACCATAGCCAAGCATGTTTCCTCTAGATTGTATGTTGTATGACTGTAGGTAGAAATTTCTCAGACCTTGATTATTGGGGTTTGACCCTAGTGAAGATTTATGAAAAGGTTATGACTTGACAAGAGAGATAAGATGCTTAAATTTTGAGGAAAATCACTGATTAAATAAAGGGTTAAGAATTTAATATAGCAGAATTGATGGGTCAATAATTTTACCAAGATTAAGATATGATTAAATTATCATTTAAATTCAAGGATAAACAATAATTTAAACAAAGAGTTGAGAACTTGATATGACAGGATTGGCGATCTTGTTAAAACGTTAATTTTATGAAGATTATGAAATGATTGAAATTGTCATTAAATTTTGAGGAAATTAAGAAGATTATTATTATATTTATTTGACTGCAAGATATAGATTTACTTAAAAATTGCAATTGAGGATTTTGCGAGTATTATATTATTTGAGTATTGTGTGGAAAAAGAAATCGAGGATTTAGATCTCTAATGGATTAGTGTTGAATTCAAATTTTGGGATAAGATTTTTAAATTTTTATAAACATGTAAGGACTGGATTTCGATCAAAGGATTGGATAGTAAAAAATTTGTATTTAGTGATTTACTCAAGAATTTGAGTAAGATATTAATGGGTTGGTGTTCAAATACAAACTTTTGGACGAGATTTTAAAATATACATTGGGTAAATTTAAAATTTGAGGATTGAATATTAAGTTTTGTATTTAGTAATTAACATAAAAAATTTGAGGAGATTTTGATAAGGATGGAATTTAATTTTTTATTTTAAAGGTTTGCGGAAATATGATACTTATAAATTTTGGAAAGAAATTTTGTGAAGTAGCAATATGGATTCACTTCATGATTATGTGATCCGATGAATTTAAAAAATTTGATGGAAAATGAATAAATAAATACGACTGTCAAGGACCTTAAATTTTGAGGACGAAATTCTTTTAAGGAGGGTAGACTTGTCACTACCACATTCTAAAATAGGGATATTTTTGACTTTTTATATATTATTAATATTGTGGTATTTATATCAAATGATTTCATGATAGGTGTATTTAAATTAAATAACTGTGTGAGATGTGTACTTAATTATATTATATTATATATATATATATATATATATATATATATATATATATATATATATATATATATATATATATATATATATATATATATATATATATATATATATACGGTATTCATTAATGTTTGAACTGGTAGACTTGACCTAGAAGCCCACTAGACGAACACCTGACCGAATTATAGGATTATGTATTTAATTGTTTTATTTAGAGTATAATTATTGGAGGTAGTAATTAATTACCATAATTTATTTAATTGTTGCGCCTTGTCGTTGCTTCGATATTTGGAGCGATACCCTAGCTTTTGCCTTCCAACAGATTTCACAACCTTGCCCTAGACGTGCCCGCCTTCCATTCGGACCTTTTTGTAACTTATAATTATGCTCTCTTGTGCTTCATTTTAGCCGCACAATATTCGTCGCGGACGTTTATTTAATTTCTAAATAAATTCCAATATTGTATCATTATGCGTTCCAATCGAAATTGGAGGCAATCTCGGCCTATTTTTTGTGCAACCCAAATTAGGGTAATTTTCTGTTCTGAGTCTTCTTCACTAATGATATTTATGACCCGACCTAATTTTGGTCCCATGTACTCCTAATTAATTTTAGAACACAGCTTGCATTTATTTCTAATTAAATTAGGGATACCATTTTGACTGATCCTGTTTAATCCCGATTTAATCTAATACCACACTAATTAAGCCCATACCAAACACAACACCCCCTCACCCTATAAAACACCAAACGCCAAATCGTCCACCAATTTTTTATCATTTTATGTGTCTGTACAACTACCCAAATTTAAGGGGGCTAATTTGCAAATGTTTTATTAGGTGTCAACACCCCATTGGTTCAACCAAATGGAGAAAACCCACAAATTTGACTAGTCAACCAACCCCCCTCCTTTCCTCCATGACGAATCCTGGCCACCCTTTCAAAATGGGGCTCATCATCACCACACACCTTCCCATCACCCTTCCTATATAATGTCACATCACTTCCCTCTTTTCCAAGAAAACCCAAATCCCCAAACATAGGGAAGCCTCCATCATCCTCCCTCCTCATAAGCCTCAACCGTACCCACCCTCCTTCCTAAAAAATTTCCTTTCTTCTTCTCTTTTCTTCTTCTTCTTCTTCTCCTCCTTCTTTTTTTAAATTCAAAAAAGGGGGGGGGATACTTCACTGTACTCCGGCCTGTACTCCGGCCAGCTTCCCCGGCCGCTCCCCACGTCAGCCCGGGCCACCCCGACCCGAACTCCGGCTACTAGTGCGGCTGTGCACTCGGCTTCCTCCACCCCACTGCTACGCCAGAGCCGACACTGCTCCAGTTCCTACTCCTTACTCCACCACCACCCTCGACTTCGTCTTCCCGACGAGATCCCCCGCACCGCTGCAACTCCACCCGGCGAGCCACTCCCAGCAGGATCCTGGTCTCCTTCCCCGGTGAGCTAATCCCCCACCACCACGAGCACTCCGGCCTGCACACACCCCTCTTCCCTCCGCCTGATCCCACCGGAGCGCCTCGAACCGACCTCCCCATTCATCCACCGCTGCAACCTCCACCACTTCCGGCTAAGCAACCCCGCCGACTGCCGGATCTCCACGACGTCCATCACCCTGCTCCTCCCCTCTTCTTCCCCGGCCACGCAGCTTGGCCAAGCCCCGCTCGACCACCGGCACCACCATCAGTCCCGAGCTCCCCCATCCCTCTGCATTTCTCCGGCCAAGACCTCCACCCGACCTGTCCTCCTCCCCGCACGAACTCCTCCGACCTCCTCCAATGCTCTTCCCATCTCCGGCCAGAACGAGCATCCCCGTCAGCCGAGCATCCCCGCCAGCACTTCCCCTCCGGCCAACTCCCCATCGACTCCTCCCTGCATCCCAGTCCGGCCAGCTCCCTCTCCTCTTCTCCAAGCAGCGCCACCCCGACTCCGGCCAACCACCGTCGAGCCATCGACTGTGAGTCCCTCTCCCTCTTTCCCTCCTTCATAGTATATATGTATTCGTATATATACGCATATGTATATGTATGTATATTGTTCTATTTTCAAATAGTATATATGTATCATACATAATAGTATATATGTAACCAATATATATACATATGTATATGTATGTATATTGGGTATTTTTATATAGTATATATTTAATAAAATGTATACTGGTATAAACTATATTAGTGTATTAGTATTTGTATGTATTAATATAAATGAATGGTGTATATATATACATATATATATATATATATATATATATATATATATATATATATATATATATATATATATATATATATATATATATATATATATATATGATATATTTCTCTATTAGTATATTTACGTATTCATAATATATGTTAGTATTGTATTTTTAATTGGTATATATATATATGTACTTATATACAAGTATGTAGTATTATATTTTTATTGGTGTATATATATATATATATATATATATATATATATATATATATATATATATATGTATTTCTCGAACTGATATATATATGTATATATGTGTACGTATTGTACGTGCATCCCTAGTACCCTTTTATATATGTATATATGTACATAGTATAATTTGATTAGAATATATATGTGTACATATAGTTAATAGTGTAAATTCATTAAGTGTATATATATATATATATATATATATATATATATATATATATATATATATATATATATATATATATATATATATATATTATGTAATTAATTGGTAATATATTATGAGTATAATATGTATATTTATATAAATATCTCTACTAGGTAACCCGAGTGTAAATACGGATACCCGTAACTACACATGACCTATGACCCTGTAAATGATTAGTTGACTGCCACGCGTACACTGACGTACTAGCGAGCCCCGCATTATTTTGACCGTCTGTCTTGCACAGCAATCACAGACGCGACGTCCGTGCAACTTGACGCACTTGACCCTAGTTGACTAGTACCATACCTGGCATAACCCCTGAGTTCGATGTATTTTTTATTGTGTGTTAGTGTAGCATCTGATGTAAATATTGTATTATTTTATGATATGTCTATAGGACTGTTGGATCATCCAGGCGATACTCTGGAACAGGACATTGGTATTACCAGCTAAGGACCCAAGGCGATTACATTCTCTGATAATTTTTCTAATTATTTGATAATATCTATAATTCCAGTATCTAGAAATGTTACATCTGATTCTTGACACTGTGCTACACGGACTAGTATATAGCTTGGACTTGCAAATCATGAGATGTTACATTGATATATTGGATATTGCTCGTGTATCATGACGTGTCGTGATGGATCCACTGTACTAGTTGGAGGGGAAAATATTAGTAGATTATGTGATCATACCCAACTCTACATGCATCATAGCTCACCCCACATCTCACGTCGGGTGCGGCCTGACCATTACATGCTTTATAGCTATTATATATGATTAACCTGACCTCTACATGCATCATAGCTAACCAAAATGGTTAGCCTGACCTTACATAAATCATAGCTAATCATATGTAACCAGCCTGATCTTGTCCCAAGCCGATCACATGATAGAATGATATTCCAAACACTTAGAATAGTTACAGTTCTCTATTTTAGATCATATACTACATCACCCGTATATGATATTGTATCTTATTCTCTTCGTTTCATATATGCATTGACTGTTTCATATTGTCTATATTGCCTGTCTCTTTGCATTGCCTGTCTCTTTATTTTGCCATTGTATTTATTCACTGTCTTCTTTCAGTATATAGCATTATCTGTTTATTATTTTATAGCCCTTATCAATTAAATGGAAATATTATTTGAGATGTACTTTGCTCCTTCCTGACTGAAAAATATTTTCCAGACTATGCCTAGAGGACTGGTGTCCGACACTTATGGATCACAGGGTGAGTAGCTGCAGTCTTGGACTTAGTAGTTCGGTTGTGATTCCGGGAGGTTTAGCCGAAATCACTAGTTATCTAGTTAGTTTCTTAGTTGCCTATTTTTGTACCGGATTTGTCTCCGGCAATCTTATTTAAGACTTGGATTATTGTTTGAGTTAGACTATTTCTATTTTAGACTAATGTTGCATTTTTGTTTCTTTGAGATCTTATCGTGCTGTAGTTGTGATTGAGTATGTTATTCCTATTATATTGTGGTATCCGTGTCTCCTCATGGAGTCGGATGCTCGTGTGAGATTGTTTAGTTAGCATCAAGACCTAGACAACGTTCTATCGCCGATGCTGCGACGTAGGCTGGACGTACCTACGCTCTCGTGCCCCTATACCGAGTGCGGGTCGTGACACTTCTACAACGTCGCCGGCGACCCCCAGAGAGCCCCGACCACCGGCCAGCACCCCCTGCTGGCCGACCTCCCTTTAGTTTCCCCGAGCCTCGCCATGGCTAAACTTCTCCTCCCCGCGGTCACGAAGAACCACGACTCAAACCCTAGTTCAGAAATCTGAGTTCAACCTCCCATATTCGCTAAATGATATCTCCCTCCTCGCTCATCCGATCCTTGAACCGATTCTTCGGGTATGAACCATACTTAACCCATTTACAATATGTTCAATAAGAACAATTTAGCTTACATTCTATTATTAGTAATTAGATTTCCAATTCATGAGAAAAATAGTTCTATAAAACTTAGAAATCATCGATACAGAGTTGGTCCCTACAAACCGGACAACCTTGTCGCGTATCGATTATACCGAAAGGCGCGTACGGTACTTTCCGATGTGTGGGCTTTGACGAAATTCAATTCGGTCGCGTGTGTACGACAAAACAAACCCGTATCCGTCAAAAATTTCCTTATCGTAACTTTTTATAACCCAATTACTTTGTGCGCGTTTGTCGTATCACTATGAAACTTTTGCCATTAGACTCGCGGCATTGGGCTTGTCCTGTGATCCAATTTTTGCCTAATTCTGACATATTGATCGGATCGCCGTTTCGCGGGCCCCACGATCCGTTCCAACGGGTATTTTTGTGATCGGCTTATCGGAATCCAAATATGGAGATATCGTTGAGTTTGTATCATCGTTTAGAACTTGTTTGACCTATAATATTCTAAGATTAGAGACCTTTGTTCCTGACACATTTTACGGTGCAAGATGGGCTCACTTGTGGACCCTGTGTTGACCAAAAACTGCATTTTTGCCTCTGTGTCCAAATTGGACGTATGTATATGCTTTTCTGAGTATCTCACTCATTTCAGGACTGTTGGTGATATTTGTGACAGTATCTAGAGACATCTGCTCCAGTTTTTATCTTGCACTGCTACTTCTTTGGCGAGTTCGGGTTCGAATCTTTGCCTGGCTTCCAGGAAAGTGTATCTTGCCACTCTGTATCTCAGTTCCAGATTTACTATTTATTTTATCTATACATTGTGTGCACTTAGGATCGGAATCGTTACTTTATGTCCGGGTCATATCCGGGTGCAGACGTTCATCGATAACTTCTAGTATCGATTGTTAGAGGTTTCTCGATACCTTGATGCACTTACTTGGTTACAACGGAACCCTAGGACACATTCAGACACTGTCATCATGCCAGACTTCTTGTATCCTGATAGTGTCAGCATGACCAGAATCTGTGATGACTTTAGGATCATGATTGTTGATAGTTACTTCAGTATGATGAGACTATTAGATAGAGGTTCAGGTTCAGCGAGCACTCATTGACCGCATTGGGAGGAAAAGACAGTTACTAGATGCTTGGGCTACTTTGCACGCGCTGTATATATATATTCTTATTTATATAGAGATCATGTATCCGGAGTCGTAGTATCACCCGTGTGACTCTGTGCTCAGAGCTACGGTATGTCCCGTATGTCTCTGTGCCTCGGCGCTACTATTTTATATTTGGAAAGCCCACGCGTTGAACATTGTCTTCAAAGTTGCGTCTTACTTAGGTGGTTATGCTATACTACACTGGCGTATCACATGTTTCCTTTCTGTTTTACTATGGCATATTATTTTTGTACCTTGTTACGTCCCTCTGAGGACCTGGTTCCCTGCCAGATTGTAGGGTCGATTGATGACGGGAGGCTAGAACTGCTGATGAGTATTATACTGGTATGCAGGTATTGTTACTCGATATTTGTATTCACTTCTTCATTGTTCAGCTATATTGATCTTTGCTTATTTTCTGATAGTATAGCCCAGTATTTGTAGACTCATATTATTTTCTTCGAGTCTATTCGGACGAGTGTAGTGTGGGGTGCACACCATGATACATATTTTCCTTTCTTTATTGCATATTCATGTGGTTTGAGACATAGACATGTATACCGGTTATCTAGATAGTGACCCTCATTTATAGCTTATATGTGTTCAGAGTCGGACTGGAGTCCTTTTGGTACGTAGCTTGCCATTGCCACATGGCCTAGTCCCTTATATTTTGGGACTGGGGCGTGACATAGTTTTTGTGGTGGCCCATGCAGGTCTCAGAGCATATCGTTTCGGTTACGTTACTGTACCAAACGAGCCTGCAATTTAGGATTATTGTTGAATAAGATCTCAATCCATAACCGATTTTAAAACTCCCATGTATTTGATTATCGTCCTTGGACTTCAAAATTGTAATCGTTCCTTTTCCATCGATATGGTTATCATTGTTTCTCGATATTGTTATCATTGTTTCTCATCTCTCTTTATTTCAGAGAGACGGATGCTTGTGCTTGGTGGTTCCCTCGAGAAGAAGATCGTAGTCCAGATGGAAGAAGACATGATTAATGTAATATTTTGTGTGAAGATTGTTACCCTTAGTAGGGTAGGTTGATAGGTTCTTTTTAGATTCTAGAACTAGTGTAGATTATTAGCAAGAGAATTGGACCTAGTAGTATGTTACTAGAACTGATAAAACCCTACCCTTACTTAAGATAACAGTGATTTGAGAAGTACTAGAAGCTAGAAAGATTGTTGATCCTAACCCTCTAGAATAATTTATAAAAATTGTCACTACCACATTTTCTAGGAAAGGATATTTTGGTCATTTCATAATTAATTAAATATTCTACATGTTGTATATTTATTTATTGTGTTATTTATTTATTGTTAGATGTTAGTTTATTATTTGGACATGTGTTAGTGGACCTAATTAATTTATATTAGATCAATGGACCAATATTTAAATCTAGTTAGAATTGAGCCTAATTAGAAGCCCATTCATTAGGAGAAGGATTAATTAAGTTAAACCCATTGGATTAGAACTTTTCCTCCTTAATTATTTTTTTATGAGAGTCTCCAAGGGGTATTTTAGACTTTATATAGTAGCTTAGGGAGGGGGTTAAGTGGATGGCCTATTATTCAAGGGGGGGAAATTTCTCTCTTCATTTTTATTTCAAATTTAGATCTAGAATTTTTTTCTCCAAATTTTTTCATTCCCACATCATATTCCACCTACATTTCTTCCTAATTCCTTCCCAAATCATCATTGGAGGCTAGTAGAGTAAGGATCTATAAGGAGAAAGTAAGGATCTACAAGGAGGAGCAAGGATCTACAAGTTGAAGGCTCTTTTCACCCAATTTAGAAGTTTTATTAGGAATCCATCTCCCAATAGGTACAATTCAGTTTTCTTCATTTAATTAGACTCTAAATTTATATTTTAATCATTAGAAACCACTCCATATGCTAAGGCTATCCATAGGAATTGGAATTAGGTTCATAGGAGGCCTATGGAGAAAGTTATGTGTTATTTTATGTCAATTTTGGAGGAATTCTGAGATTAACACATTTTATATTTGTCAATTGGTCAAATAGACAAAAATGACACGTGTTTAATTGTGTGTGGCTAGTGTCGTGTCCATAATTGGATACGTGTAGGCTGTATCCCGATAATTTGGAGATACGGGTTGATTTGGAGATTTTCTTCCGACACGGGAGTTTGTGCATGTCACCTTTTGACACAGACACGTAGATATGTAATTAACTCTTCGTATTGTTCATAATTACTATTTTAGACTTGCTTCTGTCCTTCGAGGTACGTTTAGTGGTATGGTGGACTCGTATCGCAAGCGTATCATAGATCTAGTGTAATACGGATGCGATGCACTCCACGTGTTTGTTTCCTTGCATTT